>BOPN01000429.1:244766-252266 GCA_017312705.2 Penaeus japonicus | reverse complement strand
TACCATCCCCCCCTACCCCCTACCCCCCTACTCCCTTCCACCACCCCCTTCCACCACCATCTTTGCCAATGATTTGAACAGTTATTTTTTTTTTTTTTACCTTTCTTTTCCTTTCCCTTTTTTCTTAGGGGGTGGGGGGGGGGAGGGGGTGAGGGGGGGCATTCGGGCAGCAAATCATCTTGATTGACAGCAATCGCGATAATGATTGAAACGCGATGACAATAATACACTCTTCCACTCTCAATAATGAATTACATGTTTCATCGTGTGGAGTGAGGGAAAAGAGGGAGTGGGGAAGAGAGGGGAAAGAATGAAGGCACTCACTTGAATGAGGGAACGGAGACAAAAATTAGACCCATTACGGAGGAAATAAGGAAGGAAAGGTGGCGAGGACGATGGGAGGGGGGTGGGAGGGGGATGGGAGGAGGGGGAGGGGAGGGGGATGGGAAAGGGAGGAGGGGGATGGGAGGAGAGGATAGGGATGGGATAGGTAGGAGGGGGTAGGAAAGTGGTGGGAAAGGAGAAAGGAAGGGGAGGAGGATGGTATGGGAAGGGAGAAGAGAGGAGGGGGATGGGGAAGAATGAAGAGGGAGGGAAGAGGGGTAAGAGGGAGGGAGAAAGAGAGGGAGATGGGGAGGATGAAAGAGAGGTTTTGAGGGAGAAGCAGAGTTGAGAAAAGGGAGAGAGTGAGAGAGAGAGAGAAAAGTAAAAGCGAAAGAGGGGGAAATACAGAGACAGAAAGACGAGACAGAGTACCGTGAAAAGGGAAAGGGAAAGGGAAGAGAGAAAAAAAAGTTCCCTATAGTAAGTGTCGACCCTATTCCCCCTAATATATTTCCCCCCTCCCCCCCACCCACCCCACCCCGCGTATCCCATCCCCCCACTTCCCCCCCTCTCCCCTTCCCTCAATCTATCCCACCTCCCCACACTCTCCCTCGCCCCTCGCCCTCCCCCCTTCTCCCCTCCAACCCCCCCTATTTCCTCTTTCTACAACTTTTGTGAAGTGTCTGCCTGGCATGTTCAGGACCAATTGTGTTATTCTTTGGGCTAACATTAAAATTTCATGGGAGACATTTGGGCACAATAGATTTCTTTTTTTCTTTCATTAATGGTAACGGCGTGATAGGGCATGTAATGTTCGTCTATTTTTTATCTTTTTTATCTTTTGTAGGGTGTCTTTATTATTATTGTAATAATTGTCAAGAGCTTTTGTTTTGGGAGTACTGATATTCTGATGACTATTGTAATAAACTCTTTTTTTATTTATTTTTTTCGTCTTCCTTCGTTATAATCACGATAATCGCGATGATAATGTGATTAATAATAATGAGGATAGTAATGGTAATAATAGTAATAACAGTAGTACTGAAAGCAGTAATGAAGTAAAAGATATAATAATCATTTTTACACATATTTCTTAGGAAAATAGTACAATGAGATAGACAAAAAAAACATAGATAAAACAAGGGAGCGCATGTATGTACGTTCATGATTTATCGCATTTCTTAAACGGCCAGAAGCAGCCTATATTTCAGTAGCTTTAGGCCTACACGCACGCTTTGCTCTCCCTCCCCTGCATAACACTATGGGAGGCCTATATATATCATTACGCTCAACTTTCACAACAAAATTACAGGGCGGTTGCTGTCTCGCCCTGACCATTACATTTATTTTAAGTGCATACGGGAGTACACGCACATGCTAGCACTACTAGGGTACTTCAGTGTTGTACAGGGAGAGTACAGTTCGATCTCTTGCGCCTCTGGATGAAGGGGATTATGGTTGTCATGGTGATGAGTGTTATTGTTATGATTACTGGGGTCATAATGGTAAGAGAGACAAATTACGATGACAGTAATAATGATGGTGATGACAATAATGAGGATGCTGACGATATAATAGTAATAATGGTAATAACGATGATGAAAACAACAACAACAAAAACGACAACACTAATTATAACAAAACAACAAGAGCAACAACAACGGATCCTGACAGTAATAGTAACAACAACAACAACAACAACAATGATAATAACAAACCCATGTCCTCTATGTCTGCATACCGACCCCAGAGAAGCTCGCCGGATGCTCACAGGTGTAACTAAGGGCGTTTAACTGCACTCCCGCGAGCTTAGAAGATCCATTACGTAACAAACATGTCCTCATACGTCGCAAGAAATTATCATATACATGCCCTCTCGGGTTACTAATTTGTAGCCAGGTGTACCCAGGCAGCCCAGGTGTCTGCGCGTGAGTGGGAGAGCGATAAGGATTAGCGGAGGAGAGAGAGAGAGAGAGAGAGGGTAGGGGGGAAGGGGTGATGGTGGGTGGTTGGGAGGTGAGGGGTGATGGAGGGAGGGTAGAGGGGGAAGGGGTGATGGAGGGAGGGTGGGAGGTAAGGTAAGGAAATGTAGGTGGGAAAGGGAGAGAAAGAGGGAGACAGATGGAGAGAGAAAGAAGAAGAAGAAAAATATAGACAGATACTAAAGCAAACAGACATACAGAGAGAGAAAGAGAGAGAGAGAGAAAGAAAGAGAGAGAGAGAGAGAGAGAGAGAGAGGAGAGAGAGAGAGAGAGAGAGAGAGAGAGAGAGAGAGAGAGAGAGAGAGAGAGAGAGAGAGAGAGAGAGAGAGAGAGAGAGAATGAGAGAATGAGAGAGAGAGATCACTCACCTGGAGATGCTCAGTGAGCTGTGATGAGACTGGAATCGGCTGGTGGGATTAACGGCAAACCTGGTTTTATGCGACTTCATTATGAATATTATTGATAATAATTATAGGAATTATTAACGCCATATATTCTTTTATCATTCATCATGTTATTCTCTGCCATAAGATTTTACCTTTTTATCTCTGTTTATGAAAACCCGAGGGTCTCAAGAAGAAGTAAACAGACGGAAGAAAACTGTAAAATTCAAAGCTGTTCGAAGCTCATTTTTTTTCCTCTATTTTTTTCTTTATATATTTTTTTTGACTTCTAGAGGCTTTCCAAAAGTCATGGCACATTAACGACAGAAGTAGAGCATGTCGTGGCATCTCTCTTCCTCATGTCTCACGCCTTACGCCTCACTTCCTTCTTTTTTTTTGTCTTGACAGATTATTCTTGACATGACAACGAGAGATAGAAATCTTTTTTATTGTTATTATTATTGCCATTATGATTCGCTTGCTCACTGTCTCGGTCTCTTTTCTCTTTCTCGCTCATTTAATCGCTCGCTCATTCATTCACTCACTCGCTTATTCACTCGCTCGTTCACTCACTCACTCACTTACCCGCTCTCTCTCTCTCTCTCTCTCTCTCTCTCTCTCTCTCTCTCTCCTTCCCGGCTTATCACACACTTTTATATTATATCATCCAATATTTTCGACAGCAAGAGCGGGCCTGAAATGTTTGATCCTGTAGAATGTATATGATTTTAGTTACCTGAGCGAGTTCAAAGCGTGACTGTCCCGTGTATGTGTGTGTGTGTGTGTGTGTGTGTGTGTGTGTGTGTGTGTGTGTGTGTGTGTGTGTGTGTGTGTGTGTGTGTGTGTGTGTGTGTGACCCCTCCCCCCCTGCCCTCTCATCATAATAACCTAATCCCATCCGTAATAACGACCTTCATTATCCGCCCACCCCCTGTGGTCGTGCTCGTTGTCATCCGTGGTACCTTCGTACGCCTTCTCTCCCCACACTTCTTCTCTTTCTCTCCCCCCCCCCTCCCCTCTTCCCCTCTTCTCCCCTCTCTATCCTGCCTCCTCCCCTCCCCTCTTCTCTCCTTTACCCTGCCTCCTTTCCTTCCTTCCCCTCTTCCCTCCTTTACCCTGCCCCTCTACCCTGCCCCCTCCCCCCTCTACCCTGCCCCCTCCCCCCTCTACCCTGCCCCCTCCCCTACTCCCTTCCCCCCTCTACCCTGCCCCCTCCCCTACCCCTCCCCCCCTCTACCCTGCCTCCTCTCCTCCCCATCCCCTCTCCAGCTCTCTACTGTCGCGAGTCTCTCTTTCTCTCTCTTTTTCTCTCCTCTTTCATCTCTCTTCTCACAATTTTCTCTCTTCATCTATCTATCTCCTCTATTATTAAACTTCTAGCTCTTCTCAGTTCAACCCCTTCCCACCCTTCTTCCTTATTCCTCCTACTCCTACTCCTTCTCCTCTCCATCCTCTCCCTCTCTCTCTCTCTCCATACTCTGCCTCTCACTTTCTCCATCTTCTCTCTCTCCTAATCCCCCCCCCCCTCTCTCTCTCTCTCTCTCTCTCTCTCTCTCTCTCTCTCTCTCTCTCTCTCTCTCTCTCTCTCTCTCTCTCTCTCTCTCTCTCTCTCTCTCTCTCTCTCCATCTTCTCTCTCGCCACCCTCTCGCCACCCTCTCCCTCGTTTCCTCCTCTTCCTCCTCCCCCCCTCCTCCTCCTCCTCCACCACCTCCTCTTCTTCCTTCTCTTCCTCCTCCTTCCTCTCCGCCTACCTCCCCCTCTCGCCATCCTATCATCCTCCTCCTTCCTCCAACCCTCCTCCCCCAGCCCCCCACCCCTCCTCCACCCTCCTCCACCCTCCTCCACCCTCCTCCACCCCACCCCAGCCCCTCCTCCTCCTCCTCCTCCTCCAAAAAGCGTGGGAGAGAAATATGTTATCCTTAATCCCGACCGCCGGAGCTTTGCGATTATCCCTCCTCGCCGCGGCCTTTGATCAATATATTACAGGAGCCTCGATGGATAATATTACCGATACATTATACAGTGTACTTGTGCCCGGGTGAACGCACTGAGGGAGGAGTGGGGGGGGGGGGTGGAGGGTTAGGAGGTTGGGGGGTTGGGTGGTGGGGGGTTGGGGGGTTGGGGGTTTGGGTAAAAGGGGAGAGGGGAGAGGGGAAAGAAAGGAGGTGGAAAGGGGGGATGGAGGTGAGGGGTGGGAGGTGGAAAGGAGGGATGGGGGTGAGAGGGGTGGGAGGTGGATGGGGATGAGAGGGAAAGGGGGTGAGGGGGAAGGGAAGGGAGATGAGAGGGAGATGGGGAGTGGAAGGGGAAGGGAGATGAGGGGAATAGGTAGGAGGGGAAGGGAGATGGGAGAGAGGGAGAGAAAAGGAGCAAGCAAGGGGGGTAAGAGAGAGGAAGTGGGGGATGGGGTTGAAATAGGGAGAGAAGCGGGAGAGGGGGATATGAGTGGTAGTGGGGGGAGAGAAAGGGGATGGGAATAGGAACGTGAAAAGGGGGAGGGGAGGGGGAGGGGGAGGAGGGGGGTATCACCAGGGTACACAGCGTGGGGCTCGAGATCCCGTTTTAATCTTTGTTAATCTTAACCTTTGTTGTTTTCCTCCCTTGCCTTTCTCTTCTTTATTCCTTCTTGCATTCTTCCTCTACTTATTTTTTTTCTTCTTTGTTTTGCTATTCTTCATTTATGTATTATTATTTTTGTCTCTTTCTATATTTTCATTTTGTGTTTTTCCCCTTTTTAATGTTTTTTTTCTGTCTATCTATCTTATTTATATATTTATCTATTCATTTATTCATTACTTCCTTTAATTCATTTATTTATTGTATTTTTCTCAGCTTCTCTCCATCTCCCTTTTCGATCATAATTTTCCTCTCTATTATGATTCTCCAATCCCCATTCCCCATTCCAATCCCCATCCCCTATTCCATTCCCCATTCCCTAGTCAATATCCCAATCCTCATTCCCTATTACAATTCCCATTCCCTATTCAATATGCCAATCCCCCCTTTTCTTTAAACCTTTTTATTCTCTTTATCCCTGTCTTTCCCCTTTTCTTTATTCCCTCCTCTTTATCCAGTGCGTAATCCTCTTTCTTTTCTCTTCTTCATTTTCCTCTTTCTTCTTTTTCTGGTCTTTGTTTTCTATTCAAGAGACATTTATTGTGTTCTGTTCTTATTCTTTTTTTCTTTTTTTTGAGGGGGGGGGGGAGTGTCCCTGCCAGGGCCCTCTCTTCCTTTCTCTCTTTCTCTTTCTCTTTCTCTTCCCTCCCCTCTTCCATATATCTCCCCTTTCTTTCTATTCCCCTTCTCTTCTCCCCCCCCTCTCCTTCTTCGCCCCACACATCTCCCCTCTCCGCCCCCCTCTCTCCTTTTTCTCCCCCCATATCTCCCCTCTCCACCCCCCTCTCTCCTTTTTCTCCCCACACATCTCCCCTGCCCACCCCACCCCACCCACCCCTCCCCCTTCGCTCTCTCCCCAAGTGACCTGCCGCAAAGAAATAAGTGGAGATAGGTAGGACAAGGGGTGGGTGAGGGAAGGTACCGGGGGTGACAAAGGGGGGTCCGGGGGGGTGGGGATGCGGGGAATCACAACCTTAGAATAATGGGATCGAAGCCTGGGAGGGAAGGCCTTCCCTATTTATCCCCCTCTCCGTCCGTATCCCCCATCCCCCTACCCTTTCCTCCTCTCTATTACTCTCTCTATCTATCTATCTATTTATCTATCTATCTATCTATCTATCTATCTATCTATTTATTTCGCTCTCTCTCTCTCCCTCTCTATCTATCTATCTATCTATCTATCTATCTATCTATCTATCTATTTATTTCTCTCTCTCTCTCTCTCTCTCTCTCTCTCTCTCTCTCTCTCTCTCTCTCTCTCTCTCTCTCTCTCTCTCTCTCTCTCTCTCTCTCTCTCTCTATTTATCCTATGCCTCCTTCCCCCCACCCACCAACCCCCAACCCGCCTCTTCTTTTCTCCGGCAAAGCATCGAATTACACGTAGGTTTTTTGCCTCCCCCCTCCCCCCCCCCATACTTATTATTTCGACCCTCTTTCCGTCTTTCTCTCCCTTCCTTCATCCTCTCCCCCCTCGATCATCTGCCTATCTCTGTTCATACCTCCATCTCTGTTTCCTCCATATCCCTTCTCGCCCATCTGTTTTTCTCTATATCTTCTCCTTTCTTCCATTTCCCTTTCTCAACATCTTCCTTTCCTTCTATCTCCTTTTCCCTCCAGCTTCCTCTCCCTCCATCTCCCCTTCCCTCCATCTTCCCTTCCCTCTATCTCCCTTTCTCTCTATTTTGATTCTTTGAAGAGAGAGGACAGAAGGGGAGGGTTATTTGGAGGGAAACAGAGGTGGGCGGGGAGTGGAGGGGAGTGAAGGGGAGGAGGGATAATGAGAGGGGAAGGAAGAAGTGAGAAGAGAGGGGGGAGGCGGTGGGGAGAAGAGAAGGAAAGGGACGAGAGGGGAAAAGATAGGAAGAGAGGTGAGGAGAAGGGAAAGTAGGGGAGAAGAGGAAAGCCAGGTGGAGGGAGGTGGGGAGGAGTGGGGAGAGGAGAAGAGGAGGAGAGGAAATAGGATGCTGATTTCGAACCCAGACAATATTCAGGCGCGAATTTATTTGATGTTATCCTGTGTTTTCCGAAGGGGCTCGTGATCTCTCTATACACATGTGTGCTTGTTTTCGTTTTTATGTTTTGCGACCCGACTTTCAATGTATCTATGAGTGTCTGTGTGTGTATGTGTATATGTGTGTGTGTGTGTGTATGTATATGTGTGCGTGTGTGTGTATGTGTGTTTACGTATGTATAT
>BOPN01000429.1:219766-222266 GCA_017312705.2 Penaeus japonicus | reverse complement strand
AGAGAGAGAGAGAGAGAGAGAGAGAGAGAGAGAGAGAGACACACACACACACACACACACACACACACACACACACACACACACACACACACACACACACACACACACACACACACACACACACACACACACACACACACACACACACACACACACACACACACACACACATACACACACCAAATACATGCAGATGCATACTCATATATGCAGATACATACACACATAATATAGCAAACACAAGGCCCAACATGCAAACGACATGCATTTTTCATACCCTCACGCCCACACCCAGCCCACCACACACACGCAGAAATGCCATACACGGCCATGCGCACGCAAATATAAGCAAAATGCACATTAGGGATACATACAAACCACGACATTGAAGGTCAATATTTACTGCACATTGCACTCGGCTCCTCTGCAATATAGCTCGTCCCGTTGCCTTGCACAGCTTGCACAGCCGCTGTTACTCAAGCCGGGCTGCGGTAACCATGCTGTGCTTCTACAGGCATTGGAGGATGAGATGAAGCACCCAAAGTGTGCTTGTTGCGGTCACAAACACGCTTGGTATTGCAATGATCTTGAAGACGCGGCTTACCAGCTGTAGCAACCTAGCGCGGATGGTCTGTTGGGTCGGAGATAGAGACACGTCATCATGATGAATTCAGGACCTCAAACCCTCAAAAAAGAAGAGAAAAAAATATATATCGTCACCCATAAGGAAATACTCTTCAACCTCATAACCGTTACAAAAAACAAAAAGCAAAAACAAGGACAAAAAAACTTAACCCCACTTACAAACACACCAAGCAAACATCCAAACACCATTTCGCCAGCCCACGGCCGAGCCTAGCGACACCCCGCGAGGTTCTTGCAGATAGCAAAACGCAGGCAGTCTGCCGCTAGCCAGCTGCCTCAGTGCCCACCTCTCCCCTCTCCCCTCTCCCTTCTCGCCTCTTCCCTCTCTCCCCTCTCCCCTCTCCCCTCCCCCCTCTCGCCTCTCTCCTCTTCCCTCTCGTCTCTCTCCTCTCCCCCCCACAAGCCTATCGCCTCACCCCTCACCCCTCTCCCCTCACCCCTCACCCCTCTCCTCTCTCACCCTTCCCCTAGACACGGCTGGCCCGGGGCAAGATGTGGCAGGGAGACCCATGGGGGAGGGGGTGGGGGATGGGCTTTCTTCCCCTCTCCCCCTTCCCCTTTATTGTCCATTCGAAGCAGGCGGAGACCAACAAGTGTGCGCTGCTTTTTGTCTACTTGTTGAAACTCCGTAAAGAGGATGGGAGGTTTACCCGTCCCGAGACGTTGCACGGAGGAGGAGGAGGAAGGGGAGGAGGAGGAGGGGGAGGAGGAGGAGGAGGAGGAGGAGGAGGAGGAGGAGGAGGAGGAGGAGGAGGAGGAGGAGGAAAAAGAAGAAGAAGAAGAAGAAGAAGAAGAAGAGGAGGAGGAGGAGGAGGAGGAGGAGGAGGAGGAGAAGAAGAAGAAGAAGAAGAAGAAGAAGAAGAAGAAGAAGAAGAAGAAGAAGAAGAAGAAGAAGAAGAAGAAGAAGAAGAAGAAGAAGAAGAAGAATAAGAAGAAGAAGAAGAAGAAAAAGAAGAAGGAGCAGTTGTTATTGTTTCTTGTTGTTGGTGATGGAGATGGGGATGGAAATAAAGATAAAGCTAAAGATAGAGCCAGAGGTAGAGATAGAGATAGAGTTAGAGGTATAGATAGAGATGTTGGAAGCAGAAGTGGAGGAAGTAGTTGCGGAGAAGATGGAAGTGGAGAAGGAATATGATGTGGAGGAGGTGGAAGTAGACGTGGAAGCGGCTTTGTGGAAAGAAAGGGACGAGCAGAAAGAATCAAATACAGAGATAGAGATAGAAATAAAACACGAAGAATAAAGAAATTTGAGAATTATCTTTAGTTGAATAGAAAAACGGGAAAAATAGAAGAAATAAAAGAAGATAACCTGATGATTTAAGCAAAATAGTTACTAAAACCAAAAAAAATACAGGCGGAGAACGATAGAAAAAGGGTTGTAAAAATGAAAATGGATTTGAGGTGAAACTAAAATAATTTTTCGCTTCGTTTTGTATTACAGTTTCTTAAAGATGACCTGAAGACACGCTGATGTTACCACTCGCTAAATGTTATATATTACTTTTTGTTTTTATTGCTATAACTTGAATGTTATTATCATTATTGGCGGAGCTTTCTCTCTCTCTCTCTCTCTCTCTCTCTCTCTCTCTCTCTCTCTCTCTCTCTCTCTCTCTCTCTCTCTCTCTCTCTCTCTCTCTCTCTCTCTCTCTCTCTCTCTCTCTCTCTCTCTCTCTCTCTCTCTCTCTCTCTCTCTCTCTCTCTCTCTCTCTCTCTCACGTTCTTTCTCTCTTTTTCCATCCACGTTTCCCCGCTACCTCTCCATCACAGCTCTCCCGAAAATTAGGCCGAGCTAATTACACTGTCTTTCTGATGCGACCAAGGGGGGGAGAGGCCTAGAGTAGGGGGTGGGGAGGGG
>BOPN01000429.1:202266-217266 GCA_017312705.2 Penaeus japonicus | reverse complement strand
CGGGCTTCCCCCTTACTCTAGGACTCTCAGAGCAGCTGGAGTCCACCTCCCTCCCCCCCACCCCCTTAGATCCCTCTTTGGACCCCAAGAGCAACAGGACTCTAAGAACCCCTTCTCCATGACCCCAAAGAAACCTGACCCTCCCCCTTCCTTCAGGTCCACCCTCAGGACCCCAAAGCTCTAGGACCCCTTCTCTAGCACCACGACCTCCCCCCCTCCCCCCTGTCTCCCCTCCCGTGCAGCATCCTTTCTCCCCCCCAACCCCCTCTCCCTCCCTTGCAGCATCCTTCCTCCCCCCCCCTTGCAACATCCTTTCTCCCCCCCTCCCCCCCCTTGCAACATCCTCCTTCCTCCCCCCCACTCCCACCCCACTCCCCCCAGGACCCCAACACAGAGCACAGGTGGCGTGGTGAGTCCCCATGATCACTAAATTCTCCCGGTCGCCGCTACGGATGGCGTGCTCAGCGGCTGTAATTGTTTACTTGATATTTTCAATGGCGTGTCCCCGCCGTACGTGTTATTGTTTGCGGTGACAAGGGCCGATATTTAACGCGGGCGGGCGTGCTGCGTTTTCGGTGGGCGGCCGGATGTGGAGGGTGGGTGTTTGGGGGGGGGGGGGTGGGGGGGGAGGGTAAGGGTTGTGGGCGTGGGTTGGGGAGTTTGGAGGAATGGGAGGGAGAGAGAGAGAGAGGAAGAGACAGAGAGAATGGAAAGAAAAAATAAATAATTTACGTTCCAAATGAATTTGTTGTTTGGTATAGAGCAAAGAATAACAACACGGAAAGACAAAGAAGACGTTTAAATGATTATTTTGGAGAGAGAGAAAAAAGCAAAGGAGAGGAAACATTCATATATTTTAGTTTCTTTTGGGTTTAAAGTTTAGGAATTAAAGGGGAGAGTGAGTTTAAAGAAATGGAAAGGGAAATAGAAAAGGGGGAGGGGGAGACGGGGAGGGGGAGAGGGGAAGGGGAGGGGGGCAGCCAAACTCAATTGAGCAATTAAAATGCATGTACACCTCAGGTACATAGGAGGGATGGGGGGTGGGGGGGAGGGGTAAACGACTAGGGGGATTATTATTAGGTGTCGCGTGTTTAATGGGTTCTGATATGGTGTACTTAACCCATTACCGAGTTTGTTCTCTTCTGTTTAGCATGTGGGGGTTGGGGGGGGGGGGAATTGAAGGGAGGGGTGGGGGGGGGTTAAAGTGACAGGGGGGTTGGGGAAAGGGGAGCGGGGTGTCAGATGCTTCCCCTACATGCGTAATTTTCGTTAATGATGAGTCATTTCAAAGGTAACAAAGGGACCTTTATGATAAGTGGATTTTTATGTTGTTATTTTGTTGTTTTTGGATTTGTTTTTTTGTTTTTATTAGTGATGTGGATGAGTATTGTCGTTCCCATGTTATTTTATGGCCTTTTTCCAAACCAATCGCATCTGTTTTGACTGAAATAGGCCTATAGAAGTCTGTCACGTATTTCAATAACTCATTTTCAATGCTCATTTTCGTAATAAACCTATTATGTTTGTTTCTCGTTTATGATCATCATCTCAAGCTCACACGAGATGAAAGGGCTCGAGGAAATTTATCTAATGTGGATTTCACGACATTCCAACTTGCAACGCAAAGTTCAAAAGATATACAGCCTAACCAGGCGTACCAATGAAATTATCAGGCGTACCAATTTAACTGATGAATGAAATTAACAGGCGTACCAATTCGACTAAGGAATGAAATTAACAGGCGTACCAATTCGACAGAGGAATGAAATAAACAGGCGTGTCAATTAGACAAAGGAATTAAACAGGTGTACCAATGCGATAGATGAATGAAATAAACAGGTCCCAGTTAGACAAATGAACGAAACAAACAGGTATACCAATACGACAGACAAATTACATAAACAAGCGTGCTAGTTCAAAAGACGAATTGCGTAAACAAGTGTACTAATTTAAGAGACTGCATAAACAGATGCATCAATTCAAGAAACACATTACGTAAACACACGCACTAGTACACAGATGCAATGCACAAACAAACGTACCAATTCACGAGCAGGGGTACCAACTGAAGAGGTGAATCAGGTCTGCCAACTTTATCAAGAACGGCGACGCCTCATCATCAAAACGTTTGAGCTCACACTTAATATTATTTCTTTGATCTTGATGATTTTAGATTTCAAGAGGGCGACGATTCTGAATTTAATCACCTGTAGCGCTGGAAGGGTGGGGGGGGGAGTCTTTTGGCGAGTGTGTTTGTTTGGTTGTTTTCTATTTCTTACTTACTTCGACTGGTTTCTTTCCCTCTCTGTTGTCTCTTTCTGTACTTGCTCTCTCTCTCTCTCTCTCTCTCTCTCTCTCTCTCTCTCTCTCTCTCTCTCTGTCTCTCTGTCTCTCTGTCTCTCTCTCTCTCTCTCTCTCTCTCTCTCTCTCTCTCTCTCTCTCTCTCTCTCTCTCTCTCTCTCTCTCTCTCTCTCTCTCTCTCTCTCTCTCTCTCTCTCTGTCTCTCTCTCTTTCCCCTATTTAATCTGATTCCTCATTTCCCCTCATTTTCCCCTTCTCATCACCCGCCGCCATTCACGCCCATCCGTTTGAGCGAAGTGGAAAAATGTGGCCAAATTATTGCCGTTTCTGTTATGCACCCCATTCGTCCCGCTCCTCCTCCTCCTAGCGTTGTTTTGCTGGCTTTCTTTTTTTTTTTCTCCCCTCATTTCTCCCCTCTTCGTGACCCTTCTTCTCTTTCTATCCTTTCTCCTGCTCTACTGGCCCTTCCCTTTCTCTTCATGTTCCTTCTTTTATATTCAGTTTTGCGTTCCATCTCCTCCGCTTTCCTTCTTCGTCGTTCCCCTTTCCTGTCAATGATTCTCTCTCTCTCTCTCTCTCTCTCTCTCTCTCTCTCTCTCTCTCTCTCTCTCTCTCTCTCTCTCTCTCTCTCTCTCTCTCTCTCTCTCTCTCTCTCTCTCTCTCTCTCTCTCTCTCTCTCTCTCTCTCTCTCTCTCTCTCTCTCTCTCTCTCTCTCTCTCTCTCTCTCTCTCTCTCTCTCTCTCTCTCTCTCTCTCTCTCTTTCAACCTTTCCTTAAACTGCATCTTCTCTCTCTCTCTCTCTCTCTTTCCTCTCTTCCCTCTTCTTTCCCATTTCTTCCCTCTCCTCCTACCATTTCCCCTTTTCTATTTCCCCCTTCTTCCGTCTTCCATATCCCATTCCACCCCATCCCATCCCACCCCACTTCATCCCACCCCACCCCACCCCCATCCCTCCCCGCCTCGCTAGATTGTTTGTGTTGTTGCAGAACAAAGCGGCTATCTGTCCCCCGCCGTTCTCCGCGGAGCCCCGGTATGCATTGCAAATAGGCGCGTCTGATGCTCGCTGGGGAGAGTTCAGCATCCAGCGAGCGAGCGAGCGAGCGAGCGACGTCTTGCCTTAGTCTGGTACAGAGGGAGAGAGGGGGAGAGGGAGTGAGAGAGGGGGGGAAGGGAAGGAGGGAGAGAGGGAGAAAGAGAGTGGGTGGTGAAGGAGGGAGGGAGGGAAACTGGGAGGGAAGTAGGGAGGGAGAGAGTGAGTGAGGGAGAGAAAGAGAGAGATAGGTAGAGAGATAGAGATAGAGATAGATAGAGAGATAGAGATAGAGATAGAGATAGAGATAGATAGATAGAGAGAGAGAGAAAGAGAGAGAGACAGAGACAGAGACAGACAGACAAACAGAGACAGACTAAGTAAGATTGACAACGAGACACTAAATCAACATAAAAAAGAAAGAGAACGAGAGAAGAAAGAAAGAAAGAAAGAAAGAAGATCAAGAAGCCGACGATGAAGCGACCGACGTCTTACCTCCCACAGACGTTGCCTCTGTTGCTCTGTTGTTGGGGAGGAGAGGCCCAGGCTTCCTCTGGTCCGTGCATCTTGTTTATTTTTCTTGTTTCTTTTCTTCTCTTCTCCTCTTTGCATCTGCTTTTTTTTTTCTTCTTCTTCTTTGTTTTGTTTGATTTAGATGTCTTTGGGGCGTCGCTTTTTTGTTTTTGTTTTTGTTTTTTTTGTTTTTTGAGGTCTTCGGGTCGTGTGCTACTTCTCTTGATTTCTTTTTTCTTCGGTTCTTCTTTCGTCTTTTTGTGTTTGTTTGTTATTTTTTCTTCATCTCCTTGACCTTCTTATTTCTCTCTTTACTTGAGAGTCTTCTCCTTTATTATATTTCGTTTTTTATGTTTATTATTCTTCGTCTATCTTTGTCATACTTACCTCATGTTCTCCTCATGCTCCTCCCCGTGTCCCATTCACCCTTTTTCCTCAATTCGCGTCCTCCTCATTCTCTTCCCCCTTCCTCATCCACTCTTTTCCTCCATTCACGTCCTTCTCGTTCTCCTCCTCCTTCCCTATTCACACTTTTCATTACCCCCTGTTCTTCATGTTCTTACGTTTTGTTGAGATAAATGGGCCAGAGATAGATTTACAACTGCAACAAATTGTTTGTACATTTTCCAGTCTTCTAACAGTGCGAGGATTATTCTGTTATTTGATGTACTGTGTTTATCCCTTCTGGCTCTCTCCTCCTTCTTTTTGTATCTACACTGGACAAGAGGGAGAGAATAGGAGGGAGTGGGAGAGAGGGAGAGGGAGAGGGAGTGGGAGAGGAGAGGGAGAGGGAGAGGGAGAGGGAGAGGGAGTGGGAGAGGGAGAGGGAGAAGAAGAGGGAGAGGGAGAAGAAGAGGAAGAGGGAGAGGAAGAGGGAGAAGGAGAGGGAGAGGGAGAAGGAGAGGGAGAAGAAGAGGGAGAGGAAGAGAGAGAGAGAGGGAGAGGGAAAGGGAGAGAGAGTGTGAAAGAGAAAGGAAGAAATAAGAATGATAGAACAACAGAAACAGAAAGAGAGAGAAATAACACATGTAGAGTAAAAGAGAAAGAGAGAAAGAGCAAGAGAGCGAGAACGAGAGAGCGAGAGAGCGAGAAAGAGTAGTCCCAAGACATGGCAGGGACAGGCGGTAATGAAGAAATTAAGAGGCTCCGATAGCCGTCCGCGGTGCGCTACTCCCCGAAGGCGAAGAGGCGCCGCTTTGTGACCTTGATCCGCGATGGATAATGTAGATTGATGGTTTCTTAAGGTCGCGGTTAATACAGATGGATCGAGCCGAGGGTCTCTACGGAAGCTGGTCAGGAATAGTGGATGGAGAGATGTACGCACGCACGCACGTACAAGGGTGCACACGTACAGTTCTTGAACACAAACAGGTACATGTACCGCTTGGATACACACACGTACACACGCACGCGCACACGCACACATACACGCGCACACACGCACACATACACGCACACGCATACGCATACGCACACGCATACGCACACATACACGCACACGCACACGCACACCCACACCCACACACACACACACACACACACACACACACACACACACACACACACACACACACACACACACACACACACACACACACACACACACACACACACACACACACACACACACACACACACACACACACACACACACACACACACACACACACACACATTCATTCCCTCTTTATAACAATATAGGAACACCCCGCCCTAAATATAATCTCACCCAGCCCCCTTCTTCCCTTTTACCCCCCTCCCTCTGCCTCCCCCTTGTCCCCTGCCCCTTTCCCCTCATGATCTCCCCCCATACCCTCTCCCCCCTTTCCCCTCATGGCCTCCAGCTATAAGGCCGACAAACAAATGGAATAGGATGCGACGCCCCTCAGGCTAGAGAGGGGAAACAGAGAGAGAGAGAGAGAGAGAGAGAGAGAGAGAGAGAGAGAGAGAGAGAGAGAGAGAGAGAGAGAGAGAGAGAAGAGGGAGGAAAAAGAGAGGGAGAGGGACAGAGGTATAGAGTAGGGAGGAGGAAAAGGGGAAAGGGGAAGGTGAGAGAAAGGGAGGAGAGAGTGGGGAAAGGGAGGGTAAGAGAAAGGGAGAAAAGGGGGAAGGAGAAGAAAAGAGAGAGAGAGAGTGAGAGCGAGAAAGCAGAAACAAAGAGAGGAACGGATTGAAAGGAACGAGAAATAGATGCAGAAAAAACAAAACGAAAATAGGAAATAATAAATATCAAGCGATCGCGAAGACTGAGTAACGCCGCCTTAATGAAGAGGCGAAGAGATCGTGAACGTTGAGGGGGAAAGAGTGAAAACAGAAAATTGAAGAGGAGAAAGGGAAGAGAGGAAAGAAAGAGAAGAAGGATGGTCAGCCAAAACCATTTATTGATAAGAATGTACGCCTTTTTGACGTAGGACAAAAGTGGGGTAGGAGGTGATGGTGGGGGGGGGGGATAGGAGGGTAGACAGTGGAAAACGAAATTGATGATACTAAAACAAAAGAGAGCAGGGAAAGATTGATGACAAGGGGAAGAGTAGAGAGTGATAGAGGGGAGAGAAGGATCACAAAATAGGGCGGTAGGGTGGAAGGGGAAGTGGAGCAGAGTGGATTAGGTATGACCGTAATCCACCAAAGGGAGAGAGAGAGAGAGAGAGAGAGAGAGAGAGAGAGAGAGAGAGAGAGAGAGAGAGAGACGTGACGCAACTTACTGAGAAAGGGAACAAAAGAAACAAATACAAAAAGCGCAAGAAGGGGGAAGCAAATCAAAAATAGTAATCCAAAAATAGACAAAAAAAAAGAAAGAAGGAGAACCGACACACAAAAATTAGAACGAGATAGAATATGGAAGAAGGATTAAGAGAACGGAATAAATGAGAAGCAAGAGGGGGAATGCAATGAGAATCCCCCCTCCCCCTCTTACCCTCTTACCCTCCCCCCCCCCCCTCTTTCCCTCCATGTGTCATCAACCTTTCCCTTTTCCCTTTTTATTCAGTCTTTCTCCTGTGATGTGAATTGTAGATGTTCGATGCGTGTGTGTAGATCCATGTTTGTCTGTGTGTGTGTGTGTGTGTGTGTATGTGTGTGTGTCTGTGTGTGTGTGTGTGTGTGTATGTGTGTGTGTGTGTGTGTGTGTGTGTGTGTGTGTGTGTGTGTGTGTGTGTGTGTGTGTGTGTGTGTGTGTGTGTGTGTGTGTGTGTGTGTGTGTGTGTGTGTGTGTGTGTGTGTGTGTGTGTGTGTGTGTGTCTGAGTGTGTGTGTGGTTGTATATATTCATACTTATGTGTTTGAGCGAATAAACATATGAAAAAGTATTACTGCTTATAATAGCACACGTACAGGCATGTGTGCGTACGCTATATGGCAATGATAATGTCCATATCAATATATACGCATCAGTTCCCGCAGTCATTACTCATATAGATAGGTGATTATCATTTATTTGTAACCGTCATAGAACAAAGTCACATAAAACGAATATTAATTATTATCATGATCCAAGGATATCAACATTAGGGCGACATTCAATATCGGCTATACATGCTGTCATCCAGGGGGTGGGGGGGGGATCGAGGATGGGTTGGAGGATGGGGGGGGGGGTCGAGGATGGGGGGGAAGGGGGGTTGATTTAACACCTTCATCTCAGGTCTTGGAGATGTAGCGTATTATGCCAAGGTCATGATGTGTTGTTTAGGAGCCCTTGCATGACCTATGATAATCTTACTGCTTTTCGATCTATTGGGCTATTTGTCTGTCTGTCTGTTTGTTTGTTTGTTTATCTATCTATCGATGCATCTATCTATCTCTATTAGCTTCTCTTTGTTTCTCTCCTATCCCCTCTCTTTTCTCCTCTCTCTCTTTCTTCCTTTCACTTCTCTCTCCGTTTTCGTCTTGCACTCCCTTCTCCCTGCAACCTTCCTATTCCTTTTGGTCTCTCCTTTCCCCTTTCCTTCTCTCCTTCCTTCTCCTCTTTCCTCGCCTCTCTCTCCTTTTCCTCCTCTCCCCTCTCCTTGTTCCCTTCTCTCTTGCATCTTTCCCCCTCTCTCCATCCCCCCTTCCCATCTCCCCTTTCCTCGCCTATATCTCTCTTTCTCCCTTTTCCTCGCCTCTCTCTCTCTCACCCCCTTTCCTCGCCTCTCTCTCTCTCACCCCTCTCCTCGCCTCTCTCTCTCACCCCCCTTTCCTCGCCTCTCTCTCTCTCACCCCTCTCCTCGCCTCTCTCTCTCTCTCCCCTCTCCTCGCATCTCTCTCTTACCCCCTCTCCTCGCCTCTCTCTCTCTCTCTTCCTCCCCTTGCTTTCCCTTCCTCATATCTGCCTCAGGGGAGGTCCACTCTATCGAGTATGCCAGCGGGGCCTCATGCACGGACTCGCATTCTGAGTAAATGATCGCGGCGCATCAGTCACAGCGGCGGCGGCGGCGGTGGCGGAGGCGGAGGCATCGCGGACGCGCACGCACGCCCCCTCTCTGTTCTCTCGGGTCTTTGTTGTTATTTGTTGTTATTTTTCGTTTTTGTGTTTCATATGGAGGGGGGGGGGGTATATGTGTGTCTTATTTATGCTTTGGGTTTGGTCTTGGTTCTATTTTGGTTTTCTCTTTGTTTTCTTGTCACTGTCTCTCTATCTATCTCTCACCTACTCATTCACTCACTCACTCACTCACTCACTCTCTCACTCTCTCTCTCTCTCAATCTCTCTCTTTGGGTGTATGTGTGTGTGTGTTTGTTTGTGTGTATATATATATATATATATATATATATATATATATATATATATGCATATAGATAAATAGATAGATAGATAGATGGAGAATGTCCGTGCGTGCATCGTCCATCAGTAAAGAAGTACACATCCCAAGGGCATCCTCTCCTCTCCTTCCACCTTCCCCGCCTCTCCTTCCTCCCTCTTCTAAGCGCACGCGAGAGATCCCGAAGTCATCTAACCCGTGCGTCCTCGAAGCAGATATATTTTTGGACGTGGCGCCCCGTCGTTGTTATCTCCCCGTCTTCGTCACGGGATTCAAGTAAAGGTTTTCTGATCATTTAAAGGGGTAACTATCATAAAAGCCGTCGACGTCAGCCGGTTTTTCCTTCTTCTTCTTTTCTCTATGTCTCTGTCTCTGTTTTTGTCTCTTTCTCTCTCTTTTTTTTCTCATCTTTCTCTCTTTCTTTCTCTCTTTCTCTTTCGTTCTCTCTCGCTCTTTCGTTCTCTATCTCTCTTCTCTCTCAATCTCTCTCTCTCTCTCACTCTCTCTCACTCTCTCTCACTCTCTCACTCTCTCACTCTCTCACTCTCTCACTCTCTCACTCTCTCTCTCTCTCTCTCTCTCTCTCTCTCTCTCTCTCTCTCTCTCTCTCTCTCTCTCTCTCTCTCTCTCTCTCTCTCTCTCTCTCTCTCTCTCTCTCTCTCTCTCTCTCTCTCCCTCCCTCCCTCTCCCCCTAACTCTCGCTCTCGCTCTCGAAAAAAGACATGGCTCTGATTCCAGCCTGATCATTATAAAAGGATTCAGGCAATAGGATCAGACTCGTTAGGGAATGTTACGTCACCGGCTGGGACTTAAAGGCGTCTTTGAAAGGAGGGGAATGGAGAGGAGGGGAGGGATGGGAAGGGGAGAGTAGAAGGAAGCTCAAGGGAACTCTGTCTCTTGCTCGCTCTCTCTCTCACTCTCACTCTCTCTAACTCGTACTCAGTCTCTCTGTCTCTGTCTCTCACTCGTACTCGCTCTCTGCCTTTATCTGTCTCCGTTGTATTCTCTCTCTCTCTCTCTCTCTCTCTCTCTCTCTCTCTCTCTCTCTCTCTCTCTCTCTCTCTCTCTCTCTCTCTCTCTCTCTCTCTCTCTCTCTCTCTCTCTCTCTCTTTCTTTCTTTCTCTCTTTCATTCCCAGTTACCTATCTCCCTGTACATCACATGGTAATCACTTGTACCGTCTATCCATCCTTCTACGTCTCTGTTTCTGTCTCCCTCATCTCCTCATTTCCCCTCTATCTCGCGTCCCCTCCCCCCCAACCCCCCTCTTTTCGCTTAGTCCTCGCCCTCCTCCTTCGTCCCCCGCCGCCATCTCTCCCTCTTGCTCTTAAGACGTTCCAAGATGAAACTTGTTGCATACCAGATGAGTTTATAGACAAGCGTTGAACCGAGCTGTGCTCAAGGGACCCGTAAGCTACTAGGATCTCGACCTTCCTTTCCCCCTGCTCGCTCTCTCCCCCTTGTCCCCTTCTCCCTTCCCCTCCCCTCCCCTCCCTCCCCACCCTCTCGTCCTCTCTTCTCTGTTTGGTTCTCTCTCTCCTTGGTTCCTTTTCTTCCTTCTCCTTCTCTTCTCCCCACCCTCTTTCCTCCCTTACCCATCTGTATATCTCCCCCCTCTCCCCCTTTTCTTCCCTTATTCCATTCCCTTTGTTCCACTTTTTCCTTATTTATTCCCTTCTCCCCTTTCCCTTTTCCCTTACATTCTCCCCTTCCTCTCCCCACCTCCCTCTTCCTCTTCCTCCCCACCCGCAACCCCCATCACCGCCTCTTCTGCTTCCCTTGCTCTTCCTTACACAACTTATGTAATTGAAGTTTGTATCGCTGGGGATATAATGGTAGCAAAATATGTTGTAGCGCTGGGCCTGTGTGTGCGTGTGTGTTTGTTTCTTCGTGTGCTCTGTGTCTGTATGTCTGTGTGTATGTGTGTGTGTGTGTGGGATGCTGGGGAGCGGTCTTTGTTTAGAGTATGTGGGTTTGTGTGTGTCTGTGTGTTTATGTATGAGTACGTGTGTTTATGTGTGTCTGTGTGTTTATGTATGAGTACGTGTGTTTGTGTGTGTGCGTGTGTGTTTATGTATGTTTTTATGTGTGTTTATATAGATGCGTACACGCACGTTCGACTAAACGCGCGTTCGTGTAGGAATGTACGCCCGTCTGATCATTTCTTCGCCGCTGTCTATGTATGTGAACGAGCGGGCGGGGTGTTATCTTGAGTCCAGCCCCATAAAAGTACTCAATTCTCTCACCTCTCCAAGTTTGCTGATGTTTTTTTTCCCCACTCTGAAACTTGGATGCAGCCTTTTTCCGTCTCATATTTACGCTGCGTTCACTCATACTTCGTTCATTAGAGTGTGTTTTTTTTTTCTTCTTCTTCTTCTTTTCGTTAGTTCCTTTTCTATCTAAGTATCTTTAGTTTATTCAGTGTAATTCACTTTTGTTTTCCCTTTTCGTGGATCATTTATTGTTGTGTACTCTACTTTCAATCGATTTTTCACTTCATTATAACTTCACATTTCTTTTATCCATCGAGACTTTACACTTTATTTTATTCTATTTTATTATTATTTTCTTTTTACTCTCTAGTTCCACATCTATTCCCTCTTATCCTTACTATCGCTCATATTCGATTCCTCTCTTTCTTCATTTGTTTCTCCTTTTGTATAGTCTACATTACCCGACTCTAAGTAAGGCTGTTGCTACTGATTCACCGCCTCCTTAAACGTCTTGAAATCTCTCCTTAAGTTCCCAGACGATCCCACAAGGACCTCCCTTTTATGGGTCATTGAGTCCTGGAATCCTGGAGAGCACGAGTGTTCTGCGGAAGGACAATCGGGGTCTTATTTTTTTTTCGTTTTTTTTTTTTTTTTCCTTTTTCTTTGTCGTCTATGGTCGAAGGGAATCTGGTTTGGGGATCTAGGAGCACGTTT
The DNA here is from genome assembly GCA_017312705.2 of Penaeus japonicus. Classification (NCBI taxonomy): domain Eukaryota; kingdom Metazoa; phylum Arthropoda; class Malacostraca; order Decapoda; family Penaeidae; genus Penaeus; species Penaeus japonicus. The sequence goes on along the minus strand of BOPN01000429.1, from coordinate 205,758 downwards.
GAATTTTCTTTTGTTCTTTTTGTCTCTCCTTTTCTCTTTTCGGTTGGTTTGTCTATTTGTCTGTCTGTCTCTGTCTCTCTCTCTCTCTCTCTCTTTCTCTCTTTCTCTCTTTCTCTCTTTCTCTCTTTCTCTCTTTCTCTCTCTCTCTCTCTCTCTCTCTCTCTCTCTCTCTCTCTCTCTCTCTCTCTCTCTCTCTCTCTCTCTCTCTCTCTCTCTCTCTCTCTCTCTCTCTCTCTCTCTCTCTCTCTCTCTCTCTCTCTCTCTCTCTCTCTCTCTCTCTCTCTCTCTCTCTCTCTCTCTCTCTCTCTCTCTATCTCTATCTCTATCTCTCTCTCTCGCTCTCTCTCTCTCTCTCTCTCTCTCTCTCTCTCTCTCTCTCTCTCCCTCTCTCTCTCTCTCTCTCTCTCTCTCTCTCTCTCTCTCTCTCTCTCTCTCTCTCTCTCTCTCTCTCTCTCTCTATATATATATATATATATATATATATATATATATATATATATATATATATATATATACATATATATATAAATATATATATATGTTTGTGTGTGTGTGTGTGTGTGTGTGTGTGTGTGTGTGTGTATGTGTGTATATATATATATATATATATATATATATATATATATATATATATATATATATATATATATATATATCCGTATTCTTCTCCGCCAGGCTATCCTTCTCCCCTTTATTTTCTTACCTGTTTGCCGCTCCCCTTTAAAACGTGCTCCAGCTGTTGGAGTCTTCTTAGACCCTCAGGTGGTTGTGTATGACCCAAGGTCGTTGAAGCTCTTCTGACTTCAAAAATAAAAAGAGAGAGAATTAAAAAAAAAAAAAAAATCTGAAGCCACGAAAAGACACGTACCAAATTTCTTATATATATGGATACATACGCACATACATACACGTCAACTACTTTGATCTTCCTTTGATCTTGCGTCCCCTTGCAGTCTCTCGCATCTCCTTCTGCGTCTCTTTAACATCTCCTCCCCCCCCCCTCCCTTTCCTCCCTTCTCCCTTCTCTCTTCATCCTCCATCTCTACCTTTTCTTCCATCTTCTCCTGTCTCTCTAGTTGCCTCCCACTCTCTCTCTCTTCTTTCTATCTCCCCTTTTCTCTCTTCCTACTACTACCTCCTATTACCTCGACCCTAGGCTATACCACCCCTCCTTTCTCTCCAGCCTCCTCCCATTTCTCCCCCATCTCCCCCCCTCCTCCCACTTCTCCCCCTCCTCCCCCATCTTCCCCACTTCTCCCACATCTTCCCCAGTTCTCCCACTTCTCCCCCATCTTCCCCAGTTCTCCCACTTCTCCCCCCATCACCCCCCCTCCTCCCCCATCTTCCCCACTTCTCCCCCCTCCTCCCACTTCTCCCCCATCATCCCCATCTCCTCTCCTCCTCCCACTTCCCCCCACCCCCTCCTCCCTTCCTCCATTCCTCCCTCCCCCTCCCCTTCTGTCTACCCGGAACATCCCGTCTCGCCGCCAAAATGACCCTAAACGACCCGAATTGACACTAATTGCCCTAATGCTGGTATGGGGCCAACAGTATCCTTGACCGTGTATCATGTAATATTACAGCAACACGAAGTAATGGAGCCGTTATTGAAGGGGAGGGAGGGAGGGGGGAGGGGCAAAGGGAGGGAGTGTTTGTTTCTTAGCCTTGCTTAAGGGAGATGGGGGGGAGGGGGAGGCGCAAAGAGAGGGAATGTTTGTTTCTTAGCCTTGCTTAAGGGAGATGGGGGAGGGAGGCGAAAAGAGGGTGAGGGGCGGGGGGGAGGAGGGATGAGGAGGCTTGTATGGGAAGAGGAGATGTATGAGAAGGGGGGGGAAGGGAAGAAGAAGGGAGAGGGTAATGGAAGGGGAGGTAGGGTGATAGGGAGAGGAAAGGGAGAAGTTTGGATGGGAAGATCAAACGTTAAGAAGAATAAGAGAGAGGGGGGGGGATAGAAAGAAAGAAAGAAGGAAAAAAAGAAAGATGAAAAAAAAGGTAAGGAGTGATAAGGAAAATAGATAGGAATAATAAACGAACATGCATATATATATATATATATATATATATATATATATATATGTGTGTGTGTGTGTGTGTGTGTGTGTGTGTGTGTGTGTGTGTGTGTGTGTGTGTGTGTGTGTGTGTGTGTGTGTGTGTGTGTTGTGTGTGTGTGTGTGTGTGTGTTGTGTGTGTGTGTGTGTGTGTGTGTGTGTTAATATATATAGGTATATATATATATATATATATATATATATATATATATATATATATATATATATATATATAAAGAATTTTAGAGAAAGACAAAGATACAGAAGGGGATAGGAGGGGTCAATAACAAGATGAGAGATTGATTGAAGCATTACTTCGTTGCTTGTTTAAAGGGAGGCATAGAAGAAAGGAGGAAGTGAGAAAGTGAAATAAAAGGGTGTAGGAAAGATGTCAAGAAATGTGGGGTAGATAGAGGCAGAGAGAAAGACAAAACAGACCAAAAGACAGACAGACAGACATAGAGAAAAACAGACAATGAGAAACAGAGAGAGAGACAGAGAGACAAAGACAAAGAGAGGGAAAGATTGAGAGAGGGAGAGGGAAGGAGAGAGAAGGAAAGCGGGAGGCAGAAAGGAAGGAAGGACAAGGCAGATGTTGCCAACTAAATATCATCCAGAGGCCATCTCTGAAGACCAGCGTGTGATAGATGTTGTTGTTGTTGTTGTTTTTGCCGGTGCTTTGTGTTTTATGTATCTGTTGTCTTCCCTTCAACAAATAGATGGATAAACTTTTGTACTGTCTTTATGTGTATGTGTATGTATATGTGTATGTATGTATATATATATATGTATATATATATATATGTATATATATATATATATATATATATATGTATATATATATATATATATATATATACATATATATGTATATATATATATATATATATATATATATATATATATATATATATATATATGTATATATATATTATACATATATATATATATATATATATATATATATATATATATATATATATATATATATATATATATAATACATATATATATGAGAGAGAGAAAGGAGAGAGAGAGAGAGAGAGAGAGAGAGAGAGAGAGAGAGAGAGAGAGTTTGTGTGTTTATTAGACATTTTTTTGCTCTTCGTTTGGTTTTCTGTTCCCTATCTATTTGATTAGCTTTTCTACCCCACTCATTCCTGTGTCGCCTCTTCCCTCATCATATCTTTACTGTCTTTCCCCAACTACTCCTCTTTTCAATCTGCTTCTCTTACGATTATATCACTCATTTCTACCTACGTATCTTTTCACTATCTTTTTTTTTATCTCCGTCTCTCTCTCCCCTTTTTTTCCCTCCCGTTATCTTCGGCGGAAGTTCCTATAAAGAGAGAGAGAGAGAGAGAGAGAGAGAGAGAGAGAGATAGAGAGAGACAGACAGACAGAGAGGGAGAGGGGGGTGGGGCGTTGATCACAGATAGACAGA
>BOPN01000429.1:184766-189766 GCA_017312705.2 Penaeus japonicus | reverse complement strand
GGGAGGGGAGAGGGTGGGGAGGGGAAGGGGAAGAGAGGGGGAGGGGAAGGGGAGAGGGTGGGGAAGAGAGGAGAAGGGGAAGGGGAAGGGGAGGGGAAGAGAGGGAGAGGGGAAGGGGAGAGGGGCAGGGGAGGAGAAGGAGAGGGGAGGGCAAAGGGGAAGTGAAGGGGAAGGGAAGGAGAGGGGCAAGGCGAAAAGAGGGGGAGAGAAAGGGGTAGTGGAGGGAGAAGTGAAGGGGTGGAGGAAGAGGAAGAGGGAGGGTTGGAGGAAAAGAATGGGAAGGGGAAGGGGGAGGGAAAAAGAAGAGAAAGGAAAGGGAAGGGGGAAGGAAGAGAAATGAAAGGGTAAGAAAAGAAAGGGGAGGGGTCGAGAGAGAAGGAAAAGGGGAGGAGAAGGATGAGGGAATACCTCCTCCATTTTTCCTCTCTTATTATTTTTATATTTCTCTTTTTTTTCCTTCTTTCTTTATTTCTTTTGATTGTATTTTTTTTAGCATATCATGTTCTCCCCCTTCTTTTTCCCCCTTCCTTCCCTCTCCCCCCCTTCCCCCTTTTTGCCCCCCTTCCCCTCCCTCTCCCCCCTTCCCTCCCTTTCCCCCCTTCCTCTCCCTTTGCCCCCTTCCCCTCCCTTTCCCCCTTCCCCTCCCTCTGCCCCCTTTACCCCCCTTCCCCTCCTTTCCCCCCCTTCCCCTCCTTTTCCCCCCTTCCCCTTTCTCCCCCCCCCCTCTGTGATGTATTGACTTGTTGTATTACCTTGGCTGTGTTTTATACCCGTGTTGTATCGCCGCCTCTGTGTTATACGGCCGTGTTGGCGCCGTTGTGTAAGGCTATTACGGTCCGCTGGAGTTTAAGTGATCGCGGAGACGTGCGGCGCGAGGAGTGGGGGAGGGAGGGAGGGGGGGAAGGAGGGAGGGAGGGAGGGGAATTGGGGAGGGGGAGGGATGGAGGGAGTGGGAGGGAGGGAGGGAGAGAGAGAGGGATGGAAGGGTAGGGGACAGATGGAGGGAGGGAGGTAGGGGAATTGGGGAAGGGATGGAGGGGGAGGGAGGTAGGGGAGTTGGGGAGGGGAGGGAGGGAGGGGAATTAGGAGGGGGAGGGAGAGAGCGAGGGGAATTGGGAGGGGGAGGTATGGAGGGAAAGAGAGAGGGAGGGAGGGGTAGGGGTTAGGGTGAGAGAGGGGGGTAAGGGTAGGGGTTAGGTAATTGGTTAAAAGAAGGGAAGGTAAGGGAAGGGGTTAGGGGAAGTGGGAGACGGGCAAAAATGGGAGAGTGAGAGAGGGTGAGGGAGGGAGTTAGGGGAAGGGATAAGGAGGGGGGGAATATCACAGAAGGGGTACTAGTGGCGAAAAATGGGTTGTGTGTGGGTGTGGCTGGTAGGTGGGGGGGGGGGGGTAGGAGGGAGGAAAGTTGGGTGGGTGGGGGGTCGAAATATTAAGAAATTCCCTCACGAGTGGAAGCGCCATCGAAAGTTTGCACGGAATGGGTGCCGATAACAGATAAAATGAACATGAGTTGAATGAGGGCGTGGAGGCGACCCCTCTTGCTCTTATGAGGGGAGATTTCCTCGCTTGCTTATGAGGGCAGGCGTACTTGCTTGCTTATGAAGGGAGACTTGTTTGCTTGCTTATGAGGGCAGACGTACTTGCTTACTTATGAGGGGAGACTTGTTTGCTTGCTTATGAGGGCAGGCGTACTTGCTTACTTATGAGGGGAGACTTGTTTGCTTGCTTATGAGGGGAGACATACTTGCTTACTTATGAGGGGAGATTTCCTCGCTTGCTTATGAGGGCAGATGTACTTGCTTACTTATGAGGGGAGACTTGTTTGCTTGCTTATGAGGGGAGACATACTTGCTTATGTGGAGAGACAAATATTTATAAGGGGAGACTTGCTTGTTTATGCAGAGAGACATATATTTATGGGGGGAGACATATACTCAAGATTGAAAGAAAGAGAGAAGAGAGAGAGAACTAAAAGAAAGAAAGATAAAAAAAAAGAAAACAACCGGAGAGAAGAGATAGAGAGAACGGACAACAGCAACAAACTAAAAACAACAACAAACACACACACCCAAACATACAAAGCTACGAATATGCTCCGAACCTTCAGTACAGCTGGTAAATAAGAGAGCCGGTTACGTGTCAGCTGTCTTCGTGAATTTCAAATTTCCATTTTTACGATAAATTAATTAGAACATCGTTTCTGGCTTGAGACATCCTCTTTTTTTATTTCTGAAAATTTTTCTTCTTCCTTTTTTTTTTTTCTTTTTTCCCCCCCTAACGTTCCTCCTTGTTGAAGATGGAATTGTGATATCAGAAATTAGTTGAGGTGTCTGTTTTGTATTTTGTTTAAACGCGATGTAAAAAGTATATACTCTTATTTATATATATATCTATTTTTTAAAAGATGTATATCCTTTTTGAGATCGACTGTTCAATTATTTAGCTCGGACTGAGGATTCTCCGAGGCCAATGTGTCAGTTTGGTCAATAATGTTGAAGCGCAAAAGGCAGAGGTGTGTGTGTGTGTGTGTGTGTGTGTGTGTGTGTGTGTGTGTGTGTATAGATAGATAGATAGATAGATAGATATGTATATATATACACACACTCTCCTCTCTTCCTCTCCCACCCTCCCTCCTTCCCTCTCTCCCCCCCCCCCCCCACCCTTCACGAAAGAACAAAAAGCCTACAATGGAGCCAAATCGGATCACTGTTGGTCGAGATCGCGCATATTTTATATCCCGCAAGATTTGGTTCTCGAAACGCCAGAGGGGAAATAATTCATGTTCCTCCCCAGACGTCTTATTCTGAGACGGGGCCGCAAGACACATTGGTCTTCAGTGTTTTTTTTTTTTTTTTTTTTTTTTTTTTTTTTTTTTTTTTTTTTTTTTCTTGTGTGATTTTCTCAGGTAGAATATTTGTTGTTGTTGTTTTTTTTTTGTTTTGTTTTTCTCATTGCTTGTTTGTTTGTTTATCTGTTTGATTATTTTGATTTTTTTTTTCTAAGTTAATTTTTTGTCTGAATATTGATTCTTTTTTTTTTTCTTTTTTCTTTTTTCTTTTTCAGTTGTTTGGTTTCGGTCTTGTCTTTTGCATATTTTATGTCCTTCCTTTCCTTCCTTTTTATCAGACTGCTTTAGTTCGTGTTCTTTGTCACTTTTCTTATATATTTTATTCTTCGTCCTCCTCCTTATTTTCTTCTTTCCCATCCTCATTCTTCTCCTCCTCCTCCTCCACCTCTTCCTTTCCCTCCTTCTTATCATACTGCATCTTCTCCTCTTCCTCTTCCTCCTACTCCATCTTATTCTTATTCATCTTCTTCTCTTCTTCTTCTTCATCCTCCTCCTCCTCCTCCTTCTCCTCCTCCTTTCCTTGTGTGACGTAAGAGGCTTGAGGTGATGTAGGTATGGTGACGAGAGGGCGTATGGTGAGGGTAAAGCGATGGTGATGGTATCAGTGTGATGATGGTTATTGCGGTGATCATGGTGACGTAACAGCTGATTAATTAGCATATAGATCTAGCTATAGTTTTGAAAAATGGATTTGTCGCTAGCATCTTGAAATATTCTTTTTTTTTATTGTGAATACGCTCAGGTGATTATTATTTTAGTTGAGTATCCCCATCGTATTGTGATCACGCCATCCGTTTTTTATCTGGTAAAGAAAATGTTTCCTTATTTCTCCCTTTTTTCTTGAGCCTTTCCAGGACAATACTGTTCCTCCTCCTCCTCCGTCTTCTCCTTCTTCTTCTTCTTCTTCTTTTCTTTTTCTTTTTTTTTCTTCTTTTTTTTCTTCTTTTTCTTTTTCTTGTTTTTTTTCTTCTCCTTCTATTCTTTTTCTTCTTTTCTTCTTTTCGTCCTCCATCCATCCTTTTCTTCTTACTTCCTCCTTCCTTTCCCTCCCTCTCCCTATCCCTATCCCTCTCCCTCTCCCTCTCCTTCTCTCTTTCCCTCTCTCTTTCTCGTCCTACCTGTACCACCCTCGTCTACTCCTATCCCCTTTTTCCCTTTCCTTCCCACCTCCCCTCCCTCCCTCCCTCCCTCCCTCCCATCCTTCCCCTCCCCACGGGCGATTTTCCAAAGTCTTGAATCCCCCCCTCCACCCCTCTCTCCCCTACCCCTCTCCCCCCCCCCCCCAGTCCTCTGCCAATATTCCCCAGACGCCGTGTTTTGTGCCGGCTCGCTGCAGTTGTCAGATCCGTCAGTCGACTTAACAGGTCTTAGGGGTTTCTGCCCTTCTCTATCAATCAGGCGAGGAACCCAAGGGCATTAATGCTTCTTTTTTGGAAGGGGGAAGGGGTTTAGGAGGGTGGGGGGTGGGGAGGCTGGAAGGTAAGGGGGTAGGAGAGATAGAAAGGGTGGGGGAGGTTGGAAGGGGGATGGGAGAGGTAGAAGGTAGGGGGTGGGAGAGATAGAAAGGACGGGGAAGGGGGATGGGAGAGGGAGTAAAGGTAGGGTAGGGTAGGGGGATGGAAGGGGGGTGGAAGAGGAAGTAGGGGAGGAGGTAGGGTAGGGGGATGGGAATAAAAGGAAAAGGCTAGGAGAGGTAGGAAAGGGGTAAGGGAGGGAAGTATTAGAGTAGAGGGTAGGGGTGAGGTAATACCCACAGTATTGCACGGTATTCTCGCCCTTCAGGACGGAGCAATAAGGGTTGGAATAAAGTGGTAGGATGAAGGAGAAAGGGGGGAGGGGAATAGGGAAGGTAGGATGAGGAACGCGACATCGGGAGAAGAAAAAGAGGGGAGAAGGAGGAAGAAGAAGAGGGGTAAAGGGACTTATCCTTTCTTTTCTCTCTCCTTATCTCATGAGAAGGGGAAAGGATAGGGGGGGAGGGAGGCAACGTGAGGGGAAAAGGGTGAGGGTATGAATTAGGAAGTCCATTGCCTATCCTTCCCATCTCTTGGTCTTACACCCCAGGGAGGTTTAATCTTCCTCCTCTTTATTCGAGACTACGGAAAATATTAAGAGAATGGAATATATGAAAAAAAATTGTCAGGGAGGAAGA
>BOPN01000429.1:172266-174766 GCA_017312705.2 Penaeus japonicus | reverse complement strand
CTGGCATCCACAGGTGTGTGTTTTTTAACCTCCTCTTCATACGTACCCCCAATCTCCCACACCCCCTCCACCCCTCCAGCCCTCCACCCCCAGCCTAAAAATACTTCTTAATTTTGTCTTTTTTTCACTTTTACACTTTTTTTTTCTTTTCTTTTTTCTTTTTCTTTGGGGGGGGGGGGATTCCCCTCGATATCCAATGTTTGGTAATGTTGCTTTTGTGAGGCCCTGCGACTTGTGTTTATACGCCGCCCAAAGATGATTATCTCCCATAGGCCTATTGGCTCGCTCCCGTCGTCGCTGATGCTCCACAAGGAAGCTGATTACGCCCTTTTTTCTCTCATTCCGCCTTGCTCATCATATTTCTGATGTCTCTCCTTCCTCTCCTTTCTTCCCATTGCTTGTGTTCTTCTTCTCCTTTTGTTCTTTGTTCGTAGCTAATTCGCTTCTTCTTTTTTTGTTGTTGTTCTTCTTCTTTTGTATCGTTCGCTTCGCTATGTAGTTATGTGGTGATTTGATTTCTTACTCTATTTTGTTTTGTTTATATTATTATTTTTTTTATTATTCATGATTCTTCTGTTTGATTTTTCTCTCTCTATATATATATCTCCTTATCTTTCTGATATCTTCTGTTTACTCTCTCTGTTCCTCGTTTTTCTACCTTTCTGTCTCTCTATCTCTGTCTGTTTACTTATTTCTCTCGCTCTCTCCCTCTCTCTCTTTTTCCCTCTCCCTCTCCCTCTCCCTCTCCCTCTCCCTCTCCCTCTCCCTCTCCCTCTCCCTCTCCCTCTCCCTCTCCCTCTCCATCTCCATCTCCCTCTCCCTCCCCCCCGCCCTCTCCCTCTCCCTCTCCCTCTCCCTCTTCCTCTCCCTCTCTCTCTCCCTCCCTCCCTATATCCATCTTATGATTCCAATTTTGTGAGTGGGATAAGTTTTATCAGAGTGAAGTGGAATGTGTATAATAGTTTGGAATAATGCACAAAGTTCCCTCTAGCCTGGGTGACTTATTCCGCATTGGGGGAGGGAAAATATCTGCCGGTTTAGTGTTTTTGTGTGGGTGTTTGTTTGTTTGTTGGTTTATGTGTTTGTTTGGTGGTATTTGTTTGGTTTGTTTATCATTATGGTTGGGTTTGTTATTGTTATTGTTAGGTTTGGGATTGTTATTATTATTATTATTATTATTATTGTGAATGTTGTTTTTGTGAGTGTTGATTTACTTCGTTTTCTCCTCTTCGTAATGAAACGAAATGTCAAGCTGTGAATTTGAACTTTTCCAATTCAACATTTAGCTTATGAATTATTGATAACATTTCAATCGGATACCTTTTTAAAATCAATATCAAAACTTTCTCTTTTTATTTTTCTCTAGTGTCTTTCTCTTTTTATTTTTAATTTCTCATTTGTCTCATTTCTCAGTTTAATGTGATTTTTGCCGTATTCTTGATTTTCGAAAGGGACGGAGGGGGGGAGGGGGGGGGGATCGCGCCGCCATTAAGAAATGCCGTTTTCTCTTTCGTCCATTTCGGTGTTGCCATAATGCGTTCCTACCTTTTTGATCATCCCCGTAGGTACTTCCGTCTTCATGTTATTAAGTTTGAAATGTTCTTTTGTTTAGTGTTTGTCTGTTTTCTAGTTAAACTGCTTCATAACAATACGTTTGTTATCTATATTTTTTATTATTGTAAATACTACTGTCTTTGTTATTATTGACATCGGTATTATTCGCGTTAGTATTGATTTTATTGATAACGTCATCATTGATATCATTATTAACATCGTCTTTCTCTTTTATCTTCTTTCTATTTATCTTCATCTTCTTCCTTCTCTTCCTCCTCTTCCTTGTCTTCTTTCTCAGCCCCCTCTTCCTCCTCCTCCTCCTCTACCTCCTCTTCCTCCTCTTCCTCCTCCTATTCCTCTACCTCCTGCGTCCTCTACATCGACCTTCATCCCCCTTCCACCTCCCCTTTCTCCCCTCCTTACTCTTCCCTTCTACCCCCTTCCTCCTTTCTCCTTCCTCCTCCCTCCTTCCTCCTTCCTCCTTCCTCTTTCCCCCTTCCCCATCCATTCCTGAAGATCCTTTAGTATCAGTGATTAAAAGGACCCTCGCCTTCTCTATACTAAGACGCCGAGATAAGGGCTCCGTTTCTTCATGGGATTTCGAAAAAGTCATTTTTATATATATATATACTTCTTTTCTCGGGGGGGGGGTAGAGGTGGGAGGTAGGGAGTGTTGGGAGGGGAGGGGGAAGGGGGGATTGATGGTGAGTTTCGTGTGTTGGTTTATGTTGTGTTGCAAGGGAGTTGTTTCTTTTTTTTCTTTTTTTTGTGTCTATGTTGACCTGCATCACCAATAGCGACGTTGTATTTCTTTTAGTCTTAGTTTTTTTCTGTCTTCGTCTTCTTCTTCTTTTTCGTAATCTTCTTTTTTTCTCTCTCTCGCTTCCCCCCTCTCTCTCTCTCTCTCTCTCTCTCTCTCTCTCTCTCTCTCTCTCTCTCTCTCTCT
>BOPN01000429.1:159766-167266 GCA_017312705.2 Penaeus japonicus | reverse complement strand
AGTGTTTACTGCCCCGCACAAACTCTGTGAAAAATGTAGAGGAGGTAATTCCTCGGTACAATGGGAATTTAGATCCTCGGGCATGATTATCGTCATTATTCTTTCCGTAATCAGACTATTTTCATCGTTATTTTCACTCTGATTTACAGTTGTGATTTGCATAACCGTTTTTCTTAATTTTCGTGTTTCCCTTTTAGCATCAGAAACCAGCAATTTACTTTCCCAAGTTTGTCTTCATATTATTTTCTCTTTCTATTTCTGTTTTGGCCCAAAATTTCCTCGTACCCAAAAGACAAAAAGAAGTCCTATCTCTTGCAATATTTATCATGTTATCGTTGATAAGTATACACGTGTCATGTCAGACGTCTCTCTCTTTCTCGTTCCTTCCTTATCTGAAATAGAGAAAAAGAAAGGGAGGGGAAGACAAGGAGGGAGATGAGTGATAATGAAGATGACGAATTTAATTTATTTAAATGCTAAATGGCGATGATTGACGAGGATAAGGGATTGATGGTGATGATAGTGATGATGATGATGATGATAATGCCATGATGTTAATGGTAATGATGACAGCATAGTGTAACACATGAAAGCGAAGACGAGGGGAAGGGAAGGAAGAAGATGGAGGAAGGGGAAGAGAGAAAAAGACGAAGAGAGATAAGGAGGAGAAGGCCACAATTAGGGGTAACTTTAACTATCAGCCTTGGCTAAGGAGGGTTGCTAACTTTTTCCTTTGGCTGAGTTTGCGGGAGTTTTCGCCCGTTCGTACAGAGTGTTCTCTTTAGGTCCCGTCAGAGAGAATTTATGAATACGTCTAATTCAAATTCTATTGCTAATTCCCTTCTCTTTCTTCTTCGTCCTCGTCGCCATTGGCATTTTATATTTTTTTACCAAATTGCTCTCTGTTTGTCATTCTCGTCTCTCTCTCTCTCTCTCTCTCTCTCTCTCTCTCTCTCTCTCTCTCTCTCTCTCTCTCTCTCTCTCTCTCTCCATCTCCCACCATCTCTCCCTCTCCATCTCCTTCTTCTTTTTCATTCTTCTTTTTCATTCTTCTTCTTCACCTCCTCCTCCTCCCTCCCTCCTCCTCCTCCTCCTCCTCCTCCTCCTCCTCCTCCTCCTCCTCCTCCTCCCCCTCCTCCTCCTCCTCCTCCCCCCCCTCCCCCTCCCCCCCCTCCTCCTCCTCCCCCTCCTCCTCCCTTCCTCCTCCCCCTCCTCCTCCTCCTCCCTCCCCCTCCCCCTCCCTCCCCCTCCCTCTCCCCCTCTCTCTCTCTCCCTCCTCCTCCTCCCCTTCTTTCCCTCCCTTCTTTCCCCTTTTCTTCCCTACCTTTGGAAAGAGGAGTAAGCGGTTATAGTAGTAGGAACATTGGTAGCATCAGTGGGCACATTTTTGCCATTAAAATTTCCTGCTATGAGATCAAAGGTTCGCCTGATGAACTCTGAGTGTTCTAACCTTGCGTGAATATTCAGTACGAGTGTAGTTATACTAGAGCGTATACAGATAATGTTATATACATAGGAGTGAATATGGGTCAGGGTTTGTCGATTAGTTTGATGTAGCGTGATGAAGGAAATTGTATATTTTTGTATACATTGTGGTATAGTAATGATAGTAATGATGCAATTATTGGAGTAAATGTTCTAGGTATGAAATATATTGATGGCTGTTCTCGAGAGACTCGGATCTTTAACATAGGTCTCTTTGTACTTCTTGTAGGTGTGTTTTATAGTTTCGTGATAAGTACTTGATGTTAAAATCAAATTACAGGCACATGAATTACAACGTGTTCTTATTATACATCCAACGACAAGAATGCGAAATACAATCGAAATACAGCCATCTACTAACAATCTTAATACATGAAATGCAGCGCGTCCTTATTAAAAAGAAAGAAAGAAAGAAAAGGAAAAAAAACTGGCCCTTGAAATAAACGAAACAGAGCATCCTATTAACAGTTGTACTTTCAATACATGAAATTCAACGTTGCCTTACTAAAAAACAGAACCACAAATACATGAAATACAGCTCCTTTCAACAATCGGACAACGGATTCATGAAATACAGCATCCTATTAACAATCAAACTACCAATTCATGAAACAACAGCCTCCTATTAACGATCGAACAACATTTATTACTCCTATTAACAATCGAACTAACAATTCATGAAATACAAGCTTGACCTTTCCGTTACATATTTGTTCCGGAGGTGTTGTCACGTACTCTCTCTCTCTCTCTCTCTCTCTCTCTCTCTCTCTCTCTCTCTCTCTCTCTCGCTCTTCCTTTGTTCCTGTGGGATCCGCCCACAACCCTTCCGGAAAGAAGGAAGCTGCTGACCTTTCGGTGAGCGTGTGATTGAGGCTGACCATAAGAAAGATGCTTCTGTCATTCATTCTTTCGGAACTTTTCTTTCATTTCGGTTTTTATTTTTCCATATTTTTTTCTGTTTTGTTCTCTTTCTCTCTGTTAGATATATATATTTTTCTTTCTTTCTGTTTATTTTGTTCTCTCTCTCATTATCTATTTTGTTCTCTTTTTTTTTTTCTCTCCCTACCTCTCTCCTTCCCTCTCCCTCTTTCCCTCCCTCACTTCTCCCCTCCCTCCCCACCCCTTTTTCTCTATCTATCACCTATCTAATCACTATTGCTTGTTCACTCACTTTCATTCAGTATACCACTGAGGGTGACTTTGATTGAAAAATTGTCTGGTTATCTTCTTCTTCTCTTTCCGTTCATTCTTCTTATTGTCTGTTTCTTATTCCTTGGGTATGGTGCCTGCTCACTTTCATTTTCTTTCTAATTTTGTTATCATTATTATGATTATCATTATTGCTATTAATGTTATCATTGTTATCATCATTATCATATTCATTTTCATCATCTTGATCTCCATCTCCATCTCCAACTCCACCTCCACCTCCTTCTCCATCTTCATCTTTAACATCATCATCAACATCATCATCATCATCATCATCATCATCATTATCATCATCACCATCACCATCATTGTCATCATCATTAGAGAAAAAGAGATAGAGAGAGAAAGAGAGAGAGAGAAAGAAATAGAATGAAAAAAAATAGATAGATAGAGAGAGAAAGAAAGAAAGAAAAAGAGAGAATAAGAGAGAGAAAGAAAGAAAAAGAGAAATACATAGAGAGAAAGAGGGAGATCGTCTTAAAGTTACTAAGTACCTATAAATTTTGTAAGAAAAAAAAAATGAGAATCTCTTTTTTTCGAAGTTGGAAAGTAGCCCTCGAGATAGGGGTTTTAACCTTAAAGTTGCCAGGTTGGATGGCCTATGGTAAAGCGCATGTAAAGCTCCTTCTTCCTTCATCTTATTTTGGCGTTTTTTTCTCTCTCCCTCTCTCTCGCTTTCTTCCTATTTCTTTCTTTCTCTTTCTCTATATATCTGTCTAACTATATCTCACTCTGTCTTTTTCTATTTATTCTTCCCTCCCCCCTCCTTTCCTCTCCATCTCCCTCTCATTTCCTCTCTCCTTTCCTCCCTCCTTCCTTCTCCCTCTCCCCCTTTCCCTCTCCTCCTCTCCCTCACTTTCCTTCCTTCTCCCTCTCCCCCTCCCCCCCTTTCCCTCTCCCCCTCTCCCTCTTCTCCACCCCCTCTCCCTCTCCTCCGAATCCTTTTTCCCCCTTACTGCCACATCTAAACCTTCAGATCAATATTCTTCATTAGGGCGAAAGGGTACAAAAAAAGTCTATGGTTGGATCCAGGTTTTTTTTCGACTTCATTTTCTTTTTTTCTTTTTTTTGTATCAAACTATTTAGTTGGAAAGAAAATGGGAAATTATGCCAAAAAATGGTTTCTTTGTTGTAAATGTTTGTTTAATTATGATTTTATATATGGTGATGTGTTTTGTTTTTGTATATAGGTTGCGGATACATAGAAGGACATAAAAATCTATAGTAAGGATAATGATATTGAACATATGAATGTGTACACTTGTAAATGTAATATTAATATACATGTACAAAAATAAGACAATATGTGCACATATGTATGCATCGATGTCCGTATACACGTTACTATGTCGATTCAGGTATTAAAGCAGGTAAACAAGCGAGTGAAGGGAACACTCAGAGATGCTGCAAAGGGAGATGGTAGTTTCTTCGGCTCGGAGGAGGAGGTGGAAAGAGGGAGGGAAAGGATGACAGGGGAAAGAGGAGATGGGAAGAGGGAAGGAAAGGATGACAGGGAAGAGAGGGAGATGGAGAGAGGGAAGGAAGGAAGATAGGGGAGATGGGAGATGGAGAGTGGAAGGGAAAGGATGACAGGGGAGAGAGGGAGATGGAGAGTGGAAGGGAAAGGATGACAGGGGAGATGGGAAATGGAGAGAGGGAAGGAAGGAAAGATAGGGGAGAGGGGGAGATGGAGAGTGGAAGGGAAAGGATGACAGGGGAGATGGGAGATGGAGAGAGGGAGGGAAAAGATGACAGGGGAAAGAGGAGATGGAGAGAGGGAAGGAAAGGATGACAGGGAAGAGAGGCAGATGGAATGAGGGAAGGAAGGGAAGACAGGGAAGAGAGGGGGGGAAGGGAGAGGGGAGATGGAGAGAAGAAGGGTGAAGGAGATAGGGAGGACGCTAGGGGAGTGGGGGGAGGGAAAGGCGAGAGAGGGATAGATGAAGGAAAGAAGACTGAAGAGGAGAGATGAAGAGAGAGAGATGGAGGGAGGAGAGAAAAGGAGAAAGGAGGAAGGGAGGGGGAAAGAAAGAGAGAGTAAGAGAAGAAAGAGGAGAAGGAGAGAAGGCAAGTGGGAGGGAAGGAGGTGGAGGAAGGGACGGAAGTAGAAAAGATATGGAGGTCAAACGGTCAGTATTTTTTTACTCATTTTTTGACTAATATTTTTTTTATGATGTTTTGTACAGGCGGTTCGGCTTTCTTATTTATTCATTTTTCCCTTTTTTATTTATTCGGAGGTTGTGTTTGGTACTGTTTTGTATTTCACCTGGTCCTCCATTTTTAATCAGCTGTTTTTTCTTTATTCATATAGACGATATCCCCCGCAAAAAAATAATCTTTAAACCAGGGATTTTTTGTGGTGTTTTCAAGGTGGAATATTTTGTAATGATGTTTTACCTGGATGGTTCGCTTTAATGTGATTTCGGATGTATCTGATAATGCGGGTGTTATTACGTGGGAGTTTATGGATATTTTAAGCAAATCTCTCATGAGCTTGAAGGTTAGTAACGCACAACCGCATGCACAGACACATGCGTAACCACAGGCACGCACATACGGACACGAATATTGAAAGCATTAACGCGTGAATGTACGCACACTCTAACACAGGGATTACAAAATCGTACGAATATACAAATACACACGCATATATTTTTCTCTCTCTCTCTCTCTTTCCTTCTCCTTTTCCCTCTCCCTCTCCCTCTCCTTCACCCTCACCCTCTCCCTCTCCCTCCCCCTCCCCCTCCCCCTCTCCCTCTCCCTCACCCTCTCCCTCTCCCTCACCCTCTCCCTCACCCTCTCCTTCTCCCTCACCCTCCCTCTCTTCTCCCTCTCCCTCACCCTCACCCTCACCTTCTCCCTCAATCTCACCCTCGCCTTCTCCCTCACCCTCTCCCTCTCCCTCTCCCTCTCCCTCTCCCTCTCCCTCTCCCTCTCCCTCTCCCTCTCCCTCTCCCTCTCCCTCTCCCTCTCCCTCTCCCTCTCCCTCTCCCTCACCCTCACCTTCTCCCTCAATCTCACCCTCACCTTCTCCCTCTCCCTCTCCCTCTCCCTCTCCCTCTCCCTCTCCCTCTCCCTCACCCTCTCCCTCTCACTCGCCCTCTCCCTCTCCCTCACCCTCACCCTCCCTCACCCTCTCCCTCCCCCTCCCTCTTTCACACCCAGAAGCACATGTTAAGCGTCAGAGACACGTAGTCAGCGAGAGAGCGTGGAGTCGACGAGAGCTTTATGCCAGCGAGCACAGGTGACTTACGAGGCAGCACCGCTCTCGGATGGGCTTCTAAAGGTGCGGGAGAAGAGGAGGAGGCGGAAGGAGCGTGAGATTCGGATGCTGTGATTAGGCTTCTTATCTCTCTCTCTCTCTCTCTCTCTCTCTCTCTCGATCGCTCTTTCGCTCTTGCTGTCTCGCTTTTGCTCTCGCTCTTAGTTTCTTTCTTTGTCTGTTTGTGTGTGTTTGTGACTTTAAGTATATGTGTGTATGTGTTTATGTATATATGCATATGTATATATATATATATATATATATATATATATATATATATATATATATATATACACACACACATATATATATATACATATATATATATATATATATATATATATATATATATATATATATATATATATATATATATATATATATACACACACACACATATATATATACATATATATATATATATATATATATATATATATATATATATATATATATATATATTTATATATATACATATACATATACATATACATATACATATACATACCCCCTATAATGCAGCCGTCTGCAAAACACCTAAAGCGTCGACCCAGCATATACCCCCCCCCCACCCCCCCGAGCGTAGCCCCCCCGCACCCCGCCCTATAATCCGTAAAAAGCACTATAGCAAAGCCCAAAGGCCGCTTTTCCTTAGCCCGGGAGGCCTTGTGGTCGGGGTCATTATTAAAGTTGGACCGCTATTGACGTAAACACCGCGATATTTGCCCGAGCAGCGTAAACTTGCAACCAGCTGCAACGTGAGGGTTTGTTGTTATAAGTGGCGGAAACCTGGTGTGGTGAATGGGAGGGGTTCTGTGCTTGAAAGTGTTATGTGTATCTCTCCATCTATAAATGTATATGTATATGAATATATGTATATGTACAGTTTATGTATATATGTGTGTGTGTATATATATATATATATATATATATATATATATATATATATATATATATATATATATATATATATACATATACACATATACATATACATATACATATACATATACATATACATATACACATATACATATACATATACATATACATATACATGTATGCATATAGATAGATAGATAGTTAGATATAAAGATAGACAGGTAAATAAATATATAGATGGGTAGATAGACAGACATCTAGATGTATAGATGTAAAGACAGCCCGTAAAAGATTTGCCGTGAGAGCAAGAGCGTAAATCAGATAAATTACTGAGTTCTTTTCCATCCCCGAAGTCAGTGTTACAAGAGGAAGGGAGAGAGAAATAGAATCTGGCAGGTATATTGTTAGCGAGGTCACGAAGGGGGGTGTGGGGGGGGGTAGGGGAGAGAGCGGGAGAGAGAGTGAGAGATGGAGAGAGAGAGAGAGAGAGCAAAAGAGAGGGTGAGAAAGAGAGAGAGAGAGAGGGTGGGGAGGGAGGAGAAACACCCTCCCTTCTTTCCCTCATCCTGCATTACCCCCACCCCCTCAACCCCTCCCTCTCTCTTTCTTCTCCCAACCCCCACCCCTAACCCCCTAACCCCCCAACCCCCTCCCTCCCTCTG
>BOPN01000429.1:152266-157266 GCA_017312705.2 Penaeus japonicus | reverse complement strand
AGTAACAGAAGGAAGGCTACGTGTACCTGTATGTCTTTCTCTGTAAATCTCGCGTGTTTTTTTCAAGTTTTTCTTGAATTTTGTTTCGTGGTAAGTGAGACTTTCCCCCCCTCTTCTGTCTGACTCAGCCGCAGCGACGTCGTAAGGTGACCCAAGTTCTGTGCAAGTCATCAGTGACTCAAACCCGGCGCCAAACCGTGTGTTCGCTCGAAAGGCCCATCGCTCAAGTTTAAACAAAATCGAGAATGCAAATATAATTAAAAAAAAGAATAATGATAACAACACTAAAAAACAAAACAAAGATGAAACGTCGATGAAAGTATTCACACATCCAGCCACTCGACGAGGCAACAAAGTGAATAACGTTGAAGTCCCGACCTTCCGCCATTTTGAAAATCTGCTGCCGAGGGCTGGCCAACCAGAGGTGGTGAGCGGGTAAGCGTGGTGCAGAGGGAGAGAGAGAGAGGGGGGGGAGAGAGAGAGAGGGGGCGGGCGCACTCACACTCGCCGCGAATAGGAGAAAACGATAAGAAGACCTCGGCGAATGGCTGTTCCTTTCGCCTCTGCAAACACAAACATCCCCTTGAGGAGACATGCAGAAGTAAAGGCGGAAGAAAGACGGATAGAAGGAGGCGCACACGTACAGATAGATTGATAGATAAGGAGAGGGAGAGGATGAGGGTGAGGGAGAGGTAGAGGGAGAGGATGAGAGAAAGAGAGAGTGAGTGAGTGAGTGAGTGAGTGAGTGAGTGAGTGAGTGTGAGAGAGTGAGAGTGAGAGTGTGAGTGTGAGTGTGAGTGTGACTGTGAGTGTGAGTGTGAGTGAGCGAGAGAAAGAGAGAGAGAGAGAGAGAGAGAGAGAGAGAGAGAGAGAGAGAGAGAGAGAGAGAGAGAGAGAGAGAGAGAGAGAGAGAGAGAGAAATAGAGAGAGAGAGAGCGAGAGAGCGAGCGAGAGAGTGTGTGACGAAGAGATGCAGTTCTATTGGCGACATGTGAGAGAGGCTGGATCCGACACCAAACACAACATCCTAAATAACCGCGCAACTTTAACTCGCCTTCAGGTGATTTGCCGGGTAATGGCGTAACACTGGATGACAAGAGTGGATTCAGATAAAAGTAGAGAGAATGGGCGATGAAGTGAATTGAGTAAGAGAGAGGACGAGAGTGTGGGAAAGAGATAAAGAGGATTTTAAAATTCTGTGCGACGTGGAAGTAATGCGAACAACTTCAGTTCTTCCTCCTCCTCCTCCTCCTACTCCTACTCCTCCTCCTCCATCTCCGTCTCCCCTTCCTCTTCCACATCCTTCCTCTTGTCCTCCTCCTCCTCCTCCTCCTCCTCCTTTTTTTCTTCTTCTCCACGCCCCTCAACAAAGGCGGCCCTCACACACGGACTCTGGAAGGCGCTCGCTAAAGGCAGGGAAAGGAGAAGGGAAAAGACGCGAAAAGTGAAGACGACGAGATGCAGCGCAAGTTAAAAGCACGGATACGCGCTATGCGAACGCTGCAGTCGGCATAGTGAAGGTGAAGGTGTGCTGACGAACGCAGTTGAAAGAAAGAAAGGAAAGGAAAAATACTGAACCAAAAATCGAGATCGAGAGGAAGAGAGAGAGAGGGAGAGGGGAAATAAAAAAAGAGAGAGAGAGAAAGAGGGAGAGAGAAAGAGCGAGAGCGAGCGAGAGAGAGAGAGAGATAGAGAGAGAGAGAGAGAGAGAGAAAACATGAAAATGAAAAGACAAAGCTTTGACTCATAACACCACAAAAGCAGCGAGCACGGCAGGCACGGGACGCCAGGGCATGTGAGCTCGAACTTAAAAAGGTGTGTTTGTATCTCGTGCTCTCTCTCAGACCATGCTGTGGCTGTACTCCTTCGCTTGGCCGTATGTGTTGTGTTATGTTGTTCTGTGGTCGCTTCTGTGTTGTGTGTGTGTGTGCGCGCGTGTTTCGTTTTGTGTTTTTTTTTTTTTTTTTGTATGCGATTGTTATGTGCTTGCTTGCGATGATGATTGCAATTTTTTTCCACGTCTCTAAATAACCAGTTTTGATATAGAGAGTTTATAATTAGTGTTGCATTGTTAGATTTGTCGTTTTGCATTTCGTTAGCTAAACAAATAGATAAATGTGTTTCGCTGAATTCAGGATGCTGAAGCTATAGGCAAATAGACACATAAACATAGCGTGTGCGTGTATGTGTGTGAGTGTGTGTGCTCTAATGTGCATATGCATATTCAGTACATATGCAGATGGAGATAAATACACATTGTATACGCACTGCACACATGGACACACACCACATAAATGCCGTGTGAATATGTATACTGTATACTTACATACACATACTGAAGCATATACAGCACGTGTGTGTGTGTGTGTGTGTGTGTGTGTGTGTGTGTGTGTGTGTGTGTGTGTGTGTGTGTGTGTGTGTGTGTGTGTGTGTGTGTGTGTGTGTGTATAGATACATTTGTGCGTATGTACGAATGTATTATGAATGTCTATAGTATGTGCGTGTTGCATCAAGCCTATTTAGGAATAACTGCCACTCCAACTTCCCAAATTATCCAGCTAACCAGCTATCTCGTCTAAGTCCAGCCACAATTTCCTTAAAAAGAAACACCAAGCACAATTAAGAGTGAAATTGCATCATTTGAATTAATAAAAGCAGTGTTTGCCAGAGCCTGCCCCTCCCCGCCATGGAGTTAATTTTTCCAAAGTGGTTATTTGGTATTTTAACATCTTCTCAAATTAACGGAGCATGTCTTGCAAGGAAGTCTTTGCGCTGGTGTGCTGTTTGCTAAATTAACTTCACTGAGCATCTGGACCGATGTGTTGGTGGATATACGCTCGTTATGCACGCGTATTGCACATTCGGCTGCGTTCACTATTTCTGTTTAAATTCATGATCCCTATCGCTGACACGTACGCACACGCTTCCGCACGCATGCACACGTACACGTACGCACACACACACAGACATAGACACACACACACAATAAACACACACACACACACACACACACACACACACATATATATATATATATACCCACAGAAACAAACAAACACTAACACACACACAATCACAACCCACGGAACCTTTTCTAAAAAAAAATATATCAAAAGAAAAATCAAAAGAAAAACGAAACAAAACTGGCATCTCCTTAAGTGAGTTCGAGGCATGGCTATTTCCAGCACGTGACTCTTGATTGATTCCTTGTTGAACGTGTTGCGTGGCCTTGACGCTGTCTTGCATATCCTACTAGTTTTGCAACATCATTGAGTCAGTTTTAATTTCTTTTTTAGTTATTTTTTTTTAGTTATTTCTTTGTATTTTTTGTTCCTTGTGTGTGATACGGCGACGATTTCATTATTTGACTTTGGCTTATTTCACTTTTGAAATTATTTATTGAAATATCCCTTCGTTTTATTTTGGGTTTACAGAATACATTGAAATAAGTATCTGTTCGGAACCCCTTTTTTCTGAATGTATGAATGCCAGTGCGTAAAAAAAAATAAGCAAATAGTTAAAGAGATGAGAATATAAATATATATCTTACCCAAAAAGCTTATACCATTGAATATCCAAAACGAAAGTCATAAATATTTCTTACAGTTTTGGAACTGAGAAAAGCCTAAAGATGTGCTTTTCGTTGAACGGCGCAAAAACATATGGCGTTAACAACATCACCGGCGATGTTCCCGCGGCCGCCATGTGCTGCTCAGAGACCACAGGCTTAAAGATATATTTTTTTATATTTTGGTTCTTATATACTATTTTACTTGTTGTTTTATTATTAGGATTATTAGGATTATTATTATTATCATTACTATCATTATCATTATTATTATTATTATTACATTATAGTATCATTATTGTTATTATTACTATTATTAGTATCATTATTATTATTATTACATTATAATATCGTTATTGTTATTATTACTATTATTAGTATCATTATTATTATTATTATTATCATTATTTTTTATTATTACCATCATCAATTTCATTTAAAGTTAGTGATATGTGTCATTATATATATTCTCAGTATAGATCCAACATACCTAATCTTGGTAGTAGTATTAATAATCTGATCCAATGCGATATAATACTCGGAAGTGTGAAATTTAAAGTAGGTATACGTAAGAGCGAAACTAAACATTACTGAATGTACAGCAATGACCTTTACTGACATTTTCTCAAAGGAAGGAATGGCTAAACTACGTCAGCGTGAAGTGACTAGACCGTATTCAGTATTCCGTAACACAGCAGTGGCAAAGCGATCTCTCTGTATATATATGGCTCCAAGTCGGTGTTTATTTATCACTTATTATTTCCGGGTCCTGCTCTTAAGTACCATCCTCCTTTTCCCCGTGTTTTTTATCGCAACTATGATCTATCTCCCCCCAATTTCGTTACCTCAAGTAGGAGAGAGAGAGAGAGAGAGAGGGAGGGAGAGGAGGAAGGGAGTGGGGGAGGGGGGAGGGGGGGATAGGATGCTAGATCACCTCCCCTCCCCCTTCCTTCCCCTCCACCTCCCTCCCCCCTAGTCCCCACAAACCCGAGTTTAAAGACGCAGTGTGCATGTGTGACCTCTGTACCTCAAGTGTTGAATGCCAGAGTTACGTTATCAGCAACTGCAGCCTCCTTCTGTGTGTGTGTGTGTGTGTGTGTGTGTGTTTGTGTGTGTGTTTGTGTCTATGTGTGTATGGGAGGGGGTGGAGGTGCTGTATATGTGTGTATGTGTGTCTGTGTCGGGGTGGTGTATATATATATGTGTTTTCGTGTAGGTGCGGATCTCATTATGAGTTTGTGTGTGTGTAGATGCTTAGGGATGTGTGTATGTGTGTGTATTTGTATATGCGTGTTTCCGTGGGTTTCTGTCAGTGTTATGTTATAGCACAGATAAAGGGAGACAGAGACAGACAGACAGAGAGTTTGAGAGAGAGAGAGAGAGAGAGAGAGAGAGAGAGAGAGAGAGAGAGAGAGAGAGAGAGAGAGAGAGA
>BOPN01000429.1:145512-151194 GCA_017312705.2 Penaeus japonicus | reverse complement strand
TGTGTGTGTGTGTGTGTGTGTGTGTGTGTGTGTGTGTGTGTGTGTGTGTGTGTGTGTGCGTGCGTGCGTGCGTGCGTGCGTGCGTGCGTGCGTGTGTGCGTGCGTGCTTGTGTGTGTGTGCTCGTGTGCGTGTGTGTGTGTATGTGTGTTTGTGCGTGCGTGCGCACGCGTGTGCGTGTGTGTGTGCGTGTTTATCATAACCTTCCCGTACATGGGATAGACACCGACACACACACACGCACCCACACCCACACACACACACACACACACACACCATGTAAGCAGGTCGGGGGTTGCAACAGGTGCAGTACGATGCTGATCATCCCAAGCCCTTGCGCTGGGGACTGCCTATGCTCTCCAGGTGGAATATTTATCCGCGCCTCGTGTGCTATCGGGCAGCCGCTGCGTCGTATGCTCAGACCACCAGACGGCCTTATATAAATAAATAAAAACGCTTGTGAAATACAAATGTAACTCCGATATTGTTTAAGGTTTATTCTTATCGAGTTCGGTTAGAGAAAGATGTTTTGAAAAAAAGAAAGAGAGGGAAGGGGAAAATGCATCACGTGTGTGTCGTACGTCTGGCAGCTTGAGGCGTGGTTCACATACAAACTTTGCCATCCATAATGACTTGGACATTGATTTAAGGTAAGGCAAGATGGGGGATTATATCCTTATTAATTTAGCAACTTTAGCAACGATGGGGAAGAAGTACAGAGCAGACGAGAAATTGCGGACAATCGCATTAGGTTAGGGGTCTTTACCTTGTTTTCGGACCGATAAAGAAATCAAAGAGCAAAGGTTATGGGCCGGAATAAAGCCTTGATTTTCTTCTCCTCCTTCTACTTCTTCTTCCTCTTCTTCCTCCTCCTCCTCCTCCTCCTTTTCTTTTCTTTTTTTCTTCTACTTCTTTTTCTTCTTCTTCATCTCCTGCTGCTTCTTCTTCCTCTCCTTTGTATTCTTTATCTTCGTAGTCGTTTTCTTCTTCAATCTTCTTCTACTTCCTCTCCTTTTCCTCTCTCACTCGGTCTATACCTCCATCACTATCCTCTTGAGGAAACCCTTCTCCTTTTTTATCGAAGTTATCCCCAGCATTCTTAAATTAAGAGAGAAATGGAGGTTAAAAGAAGACGAAGCACAGAGAATAATGAGTCCGGTTCTCATATAACTTCTTCTTCTTGTTTTCCAAAGTGTTGCGTTGGAGCACAGTTGGGAGAACTAGGTGTGGAGGTGTTGGTTGTTGAGGCAGTGAGGGTGGGGGAGAGGAAGGAGGAGGGAGGAGAGGAGTGGAGGGAGGAGGGAGGGTGAAAAGAGGGGTGGGGGTGCAGGGGCGAGGGATGCTGCCAGTGGACATGTATCTGATATTGATTTATTGGCTGCCTGTGTGTGTGTGTACGTGTCCTACCTCTACCCCCTCTCCACGCAGTCTCTCTCTCTCTCTCTCTCTCTCTCTCTCTCTCTCTCTCTCTCTCTCTCTCTCTCTCTCTCTCTCTCTCTCTCTCTCTCTCTCTCTCTCTCCTGCTCTCTCTCTCTCTCGCATTTGTGTGTTGAGAGAGAGGGAGAGCTGGGGGAGTGGGGGGCGGAGACATAACAATGCCCTCACACATGACAAAGGGCACATTACCCAGGGATCCTATCATGCTAATAGAAAGGCAGGCTTTCCCCCTCGCTCTCCCCTTCTCCTCCGCTTCTGCTGGCTCCTCGTCCCCCTCTTCCTCTTTCTTCCCTCATCTTCCTTCTAATCTTATTATCATTATCGTTATTCTCATTCTTATTCTTCTTGTATTATCATTATTATCATTAGCATTACTAATATTTTTAGCATTGTTAATGTTATTATGATAATCATTATTAGCATTATTATTACTATCATCATTATCATCCTCATTATCATTATTATTATCATCATTATCACCATTATCATTACTACTACTACTATTAGAATCATCTTTTTCTCCTTCCTTCTTCCCCTTTTCCCCCATCTCATCCAATCATCATCTCTGCCTCTGCTTCCTCTTCTTGTTTCTCCCCTTTCCTCTCTTACTCTTGCTCCTCAAACTCCCTGTCCCTTCCCTCATCCCTTCCCCCTTCCCCCTTTCTCCTCTCGTTACTTTCCCCTCTAAAACTCCCTCTTCAACGGCTTCTCTGTCTCTCCATCACGGCCCTTACGTCATACACACCCGTCCTCGCTAGTACTACAATCTCATCAGCTGTCTCTCGCTCGCTATTTTTTTTTTCTACTCTCTCTCTATCTTTTTCTTTTTTTTGTCAGTATTTCTTTCTGCTTCTTTCGTATTTCTCTTGTCTTTCGATTTGATTTGTGTGTGTGTGTCTCTCTCTCTGTCTCTGGATCTCTCGATTTTATTTTGTCTTTCTCTCTGGCTCTCTCTTCTTCTCTCTTGTCTCGTCTACTCTCTGGCTCTTTCGTATTTCTCTGGTCTCTCGTTTTTATTTGTCTCTCTCTAATCATCTCGTTTTTGTCTTTATTTCTTATTTCCTTTAAATATTTCCTTCTGGCTCTCACATTTCCCCCTCTCACTCTTTGTTCTTCTCTCTGATTCTTTTGTTTATCTCTGGCTCTCCCACTTCCCTCGAGACAACTATTTCCCCCTTGTCTCTGTGGCTCCCGGTCGAGCTATCTCGTTTTTGTTTCTCTCTTCTCCTTCTATGTCTCCTTCTTTCTGTATTTAGACTTCTTTCTGTATTTAGACATACAAATGAACAAACACACAGTAAAAAAAAAATATATATATATAAACGCTATACCATCACAAAGAACGCCACAGAAAGAGTAAAAAAACAACAAAAAACAATCCATCTGTAACAATAACACCGCAATTCATCCACCCGGAAGATCTTTTTTTCTTATCAATTCTCTTTCTTCCTCTATTCTTATCTTTCCTCTCTTACCGTCCCCTAGGCAACCCCCCCCCCCCGTCTTCCTCCGCCTATATCTGAAGCCTTACTAGCTGTCTCCTTCGAGTAATGAAATATCTCCTAATATCAATTTTTTTTCTGCTTTTCTTCTCTCTTTCTCTATTTCGCTTTCGCTCTCGCTCTCTTCCTCTCTCCTCTCCTCCCATCCCTTCCCCTTTTATTCTCCTTTTCCCTCTCCCTCTCCCTCTCCCTCTCCCCCTCCCCCTCCCTCTCCCTCTCCCTCTCCCTCTCCCTTTCCCTCTCCCTCTCCATCTACACCTCCCTCTACACTTCCCTCTTCCTCTACACCTCCCTCCCCCTCTCTCCCTCTCTCTCTCTCTCTCTCTCTCTCTCTCTCTCTCTCTCTCTCTCTCTCTCTCTCTCTCTCTCTCTCTCTCTCTCTCTCTCTCTCTCTCTCTCTCTCTCGCTTCCCTACCAATCACTCCTCTTAAGAGACTTTACACACCCCTCTGTCCCTTATTTAGTAATAGCTAACTTGATCACACTAAATGCTAATTTTATCACTCTAACGCTCTTATGACCATCATGGGTACGACTTCTCTGCTCTCTATCTCCATCTCTCTCTTCTTTTCTCTTCTCTTTGCTTCTCTTCTCTTCATCTTCGTTTCTCTTCTTTTCTCTTTCCTTCTCTTCTCTTCGCTTCGCCTTCGCTTCTCTTGTTTTGTCTTGTCTTCTTTTCTCTTCGCTTCTCTTTTCTCTTTTCTTCTCTTCTCTTCTTTTCGCTTCGCTTAGCTTCACTTCTCTTGTCTTGTCTTTTCGCTTAGTCTTTCTTTCTACTTTCTCTTTCTTTCTTTCTACTTTTTCTTATTTTCTCCCTCTCCCTCCTCCCCCTCCCCCAGCCTCCCTATTTTTCTCTTTCTCGTTCTCTCTCTCTCTCTCCCTCCTTCACTCCCTGCCCCCCCCCCCTCCCCTCCTCTCCCCTCTACTTTTTTCTTTCCTTGCCCCTCGTTCCAGATGGTCACCTGACCGGAAATGGCCACCTTTTCTTTCTTGTCACATTTCCCTCCTTAAAGATGTTCTCTCAAGATTTGGTAAATAAGGTAACTATTTTTTTCTATTTCTTTTTTTTTACTTTTTTGATGGGGGGCGGGTTCTGATCGGGGTAGCGCTATGGGGGAAAGAGAGGCAGGGGGGAGAGTTGGGAGGGGGGTTCTGAAATGGAGATATTTTGTAGATATACATACATATGTGTGCGTTTGTTTGTCTGTCTGTCTGTCTGTCTGTCTGTCTGTCTGTCTGTCTCTCTCTCTCTTTCTCTCTCTTTCTCTCTCTCTCTCTATCTATCTCTCTCGCTCTCGCTCTCTCTTTCTCTCTCTCTCATTTTTATATTATGTTTATCGTTATTCATAGTATCTTTATGTTATTATCATTATTATCATTAATACTATCATTGTTTGCATTGTTATGATTATTACAATTATGGACATTATTGTGAGAGAGAGAGTTGTTAAAGCTATGTATGTAAGCACGACTGGGTTTTACCCGAAAGTCTGACAATGTATGTGTGAAGTCATTATGTAAACTAATTAGTAACTTAATGGAATTATCATACTGAATTGTATAACTGTTGGTCATATTTTGGGCCTGAGCTTCGCAAACTGTGTAGTCAGAAGCGCCTATTGATATATCTGATTAAACAGTAAGGTTATGTGATTAACAATGCTATGCGACAGTTGACATTGACGGAGCAACACCGACGCTACTAACAAAACAGACTGAGAACTTGACTGCCAATCCCCCCTTTCTCTAATGAACTTTCATTGGATCTCATGTGTGACGTCACGAGCTAGGTAGCCAATGACAGCCCCGACTGACCATTCCCCTCCACCAATGAGGCTACAGCACTGCAAGTCTCAGGTGTGACTAAAGTTCTTCCAACAGTATTATATGCTCGAGCATCAACAGGTAAATTTTTCGGGACCATTTTACAATTTCTGTGTCGGCTTGCATTCTTTTGTCTGTGGCTAAGCTTAATGTATTTACTTTTAAAAGATCCCTGTTGTTTATTGAAGTATTCCACACATTCTAGAGAACAGTAGCTGTTTTAGTAAGAGTATCGAGCCAGGTTGACTTGTTCAGATTGCCTCTCCTCTTCTGTTCAAATTCATTTCCAAATTGACCCCCTTTGCTCTCCTCTCCTCTCCCCCCCACCCACCCATCCCCCAAAACCTCCCGAAGGGTTTGCAGCAAAGGCGTTTTGGTTGACCGTTTCTGCTGCTTCCCCTTTGGAGAGGAAGGGGTGGGAGGGGGTGGAGACGAGGTGGGGAGGGGGGCGGGGGATTCCCTTCCCTCCCCTTCCCCTTCCCTCTAGCGTCTGGAAGGTTCGATATATCGGCCCCTCCTCGAGCTACCGGGAAGGAAATTGTACTTAAGAATAAGGGTTTTTTTTCGATTGGAGACTTTTATTTTTTCTTGCTTTTGTAAACTCTTCGGATCATATCAGAGAAATTACTTTATTTCGGAACCCATACAATCTATGATTAAGTTAAATTATCTATATCTAAAAAAAAAAGATCAAATTACCAGTTACGGAAATACCAATAAGTTCCCCTCGAGATGATGATCATGATATCGAAAATATTTTAACAGTCACGATTCTATCCCATTTCTGAACAAGGCAGCTGCTCTATCAATTGCAACTCTGTGGCGTGGTGGTGTAGTTGACTCTTTTAACCTTTTGATGTTGTCCCCTATCGTGAGCCTCTATCGTGAGTCGTGATGTGGAAGTGTTCATGATAAATCTGT
>BOPN01000429.1:118012-138012 GCA_017312705.2 Penaeus japonicus | reverse complement strand
CTCAGATTAAACTAAATTATTTATGGTTGTTTGTGGGCAGGATTGTGAGGAATTACAAGTCAACCACTCCAGACTTTTTTTTTTTAGGTGGTGTGAGGGGTGGGGTTACGGGGTAGAGGTAGGGGGTGGAATGGGGTATGACGATGTGTCTTCCCAACTTATTTATTTCACTTTCATTTTATGGATGTTTTGTAGGAAAGGGTAAACGTGTGTTTGTGTATGTGTTTGTTTGTGTGTGTGTCGGAGGGGAGATACGTGTGTTTGCTACAGACCTCGAGCGAGCAAAAGAGAGAGAGAGAGAGAGAGAGAGAGAGAGAGAGAGAGAGAGAGAGAGAGAGAGAGAGAGAGAGAGAGAGAGAGAGAGACCCCATCAGAGGCCACCTTTAATACCACCATCTCACCCCCCCCCCCCTCCTCCTCCTCCTCATCCCCCCCGCTACCACATCTCCACCTCTCACCGCCTCGCCCACTGTCCCGCGTGTTGTGCCTTGTTCCGCCCACGGCCTGGCTAGACGCCCTCCCGCCTATCTTACCCCGGGGAAATAGGCTCTCCTATCACCCCCTTTTTCTTCCTGTGGGTGTTCTTAGCCTCTTCCTAAGCGCTTCTCGGAATATCTCGGATCACACACGCACATGCACACACATACATACATACACGCGTCGCCTGAGAATAACCCCAGGGTAATCTAGATCCCAATGGTATCCTTGGGAGAAGGTTCCTCCTCACCAGCTTTCCATCCACAATCCTGAGAAGTCTCTTTATATGTCTCTTTCTCTCGAACTTTCACATTCATTCTCTCTCTCTCTCTCTATCTCTCTTCCTCCCTCTCCCTCTCCATCTCCCTCTCTTCCACTTCTTTTTTTGTTTTGTTTTTTACTTTTTCTCTGTCCTCCTATCCCTTTCTCTTCTCTATCCGTTTCTCTCTTCTTCTACCTCCTCCTCCTCCTCCTCCTCCTCCTTCTTCTCTTCTGTCTCCCGCCTACATTCAGTCGGTAAAGGTTATTTGTTATCTGTGATAGAATGTCGAGCTATCCATAGTCTCGACAGAATAATATAGATTCCGATCCCTGGTAAAGAGGATTTTACTCTTTCTGTTTATATGCTTCGAACTTATACTAAAAAACAAAATGATGTATTTATTATGCGATGAATACAGAGCGCTGTTATTTATTCTTTGCCGTTATGTCTTTATGATTATATTTAAAAAAACAAAAGTAAAAGAAAAAGTCAGATGCAGAATGACGCCAAACAAATGGAAATCATTTTCGATGCTAGGAAACACAGCGCAAATTTGGCTTTTGGGGGCGAGGCACAAATGCGTTTTCGATGTAAGAAACAACGACAGGACGAAGAGGGAATGAGAGAAATGGACAATAAGTGGGAGGAAACAGAAGGGAGGGTAGGTGATTAGGAAGAGGAAGGGGAAGAGGAAGGAGGGGGAGAGGGAGAAGAAGAGACGTTAAGGACAGGGAAAAGGGCTAGAAAGAGGGAAGGGAAGAGAAAGGAAGGGGGGAAGAACAAGTGGAAGAGACAATAAGGGAAGGTAGAGAAAGAGAAGAAGAATGAAGAGGAAAGGAGAAAGAGATATTTAAAAAGATAAAACCCATGCAAGTTCAATGTTCACAAGACCAGAGAGCGAGGCACAGAGAGAGAGCGAGAGAGAACGCAGAAGAGAGCTAAAACCAAAACACAGACAAAATACAGCGAGGGAGCAACAAATGTGTATTAATCTTGCCCCCGGTGTTACCCATCCGATCACACTCCCGAGACACTAAACAACACCCCGAGGGTTCCTCTCGCATCCCCCTCCCCCCCCTGTGATGAACCCCGTAAATGCACGGTCCAAGGGAGATGACTAAAAGGCCTAGCCAACGCGGGGTCTTTAAGGGTTAGTTGCGGTATTCTTAAAGCTGCTAAAGGAAGCCTTATTGCGTTCACAGGGTTAGGATCATCAGAAACTCAGCCCTTTGGTGGGGAGGTGGGGGAGGGGGTGGGGGGAGATGAAAGCCGCTGAAGTGGAAGTGTTGCAAGAGAGAAAGAGAAACACATTTGCTTTCGTCTTTGGTTGGGGGGGATTTGGGAAAAGGGGGAGGTGGAGGAAGGCAAGAGAGGAAGGGTGGGGTAGAGAGGGGAAAGGATACGGGATTGGGAGGGGAGGGGGGAAGGAGGCGGAATTGGAAGGGTGGAAGAGAGAGGGGAAAGGATACGGGATTGGAAGGGTGGAGAGAGAGGGGAAAGGAGGCGGGATAGGAAGCGTGAAAGAGGGGAGAATGAGACAAGAGAGGAAGGGGTGAAAGAGAGAGGGGAAAGGTATGGGAATAGAAGGGGTTAAAAGGGAGAAGTGAATAATACAAGGATGGAAGAGGGAGGGGAAGGGAGGCGAGAGTCAAAGGAATGAATGGGAGAGGGGAAGGAAGGAAATTAATGAGAGAGGGAAATGGAAAATAGGGAGAGCGAAATGAGATCCGAGTATAGAGAGAGAAGGGAGAAAGGGGACACTAGGAAGAGATAAAAGTGTAAAGGGAGAAAGGGGAGAATGGAAGGGGGTTGGTGGGGGGGGGGGCATAGGATTACAATGGGAGAAGAGTTCAGAGGAATGAGGGAAGGGAGAGAGGTGGACTGGAAAGGATGGAGAGGGAGAGAGAGAGAGAAAATTTCCAACTAGTCGAGGCACAAAGTACAAAGATGGTTCAAATGGCGCCTTTAAAAGGGATTTAGAACTTTGCTGGTAATTATTGTTCTTCCTCCTTTTTTTTTCTTTTTTTACCATAAATCTTTCGTCGCTCCTTCCTATTTGAAAAGAAAATACAAAACAAGAACCTTACGGCACCGACTGGAAGGTAGAAATCGAGTCGAATTAATCACACTTAGTCGATCGTGAGAGTTGAATAGATCACTCTCTCTTGTGGGTTTTGTGATCAAAGCGGAAGGCAAGAGAGGCTCCATTGAGGCCGTTTCGTGTGTGTGTCAGAGAGAGAGAGAGAGAGAGAGAGAGAGAGAGAGAGAGAGAGAGAGAGAGAGAGAGAGAGAGAGAGAGAGAGAGAGAGAGAGAGAGAGAGAGAGAGAGAGAGAGAGAGAGAGATTGTGTGTTTGCGTTTGTGTATGTGGGGGGTACTCACTTTTTAGGACTGTATTTAAAGAGCGCGTTAATACGGGCTTCTGCGACCATTCATATACGAATCCGCTCCTCTGCACGTTATGTAAGCGCGCGCGGACGTTCCGTATGCGTGTATTAGCTACATAGACGAGCTTCCCTATTACCTTGATGGCAGACACTTCAAATGATTACAGTTTTCAATGCCCCTCTCATCACTATTATGGGGCGACATGGCACAGCTTAGGGTAATTCACCACTTCCCGAGACCTGCCTTTTGAGGGTGATTCACTACGTCATCACATTTTTTTTTTTTCTCTCTCTCTATGACGAGTCTTCTTGAAAACTTAAATTGGTAATTCCTCTTACGGGTTGGGGCGTATGGTGTAGGGGGAGGGAGGGGGTGGTAGTGGGGTGAGGCTTTGCTCCCTTATTCTCACCTTTCTCTCGCTCTCTCTCTCTCTCTCTCGCTCTCTCTCTCTCTCTCTCTCTCTCTCTCTCTCTCTCTCTCTGCCCCTCCCCCTCTCCCCCGTGGCCCAGTTTCTCAGCCTTCCATTTTACCTTCCATTACTAACCCACACCCTTATCCTTCCCCCTTTCCCCCTCCCCCCCCCTCTTCCCTCTTTCCCCAAAATGGTATTCCAATTTTGACTCCGGAAGCCTTTTCTATGGCCATAGGAAAGTAGAAGCCATAATGTGATCAAGGATATTGTCGGAAAGTCATCGGTCTCCCCTTCTTTCCCCCCCCCCCTCTCCCGTCTGCTTTGCTATACACCCCCTACCCTCCATTTATTCCCCCCTTATCCTTTTCCTTCCCAAAAGAAGGGAGGGGGACTCTCCTTTCCCCTACCCCCTCTCCTCTCTCATTTCTCCCTCCTCCTCCCCTCCATCTCCCTTCCCCTATTCTCCTCTTTCCTCTACCTCCCCCCTACCCCCACCCCTTATTTCTCATCTCTTACCCTTATCATCACATACCTGCTATAGGCCTATACACGGGAATGCGTAGGTCCAGGTTTTATATAAATGTGAGTGTGGTGTGAAGGAAATAGATAAGCGCATTTATAATGAAAGATAAGGATGATAATAGAATTAGCGTTGCTACTACTGTTATCAATTTGCTCATCATAACAGAGGGTTGTTATCATTACTGCCTCTAGCATCGTTATTCCTCGCACTACATACCAGTACCATAGTTGTTATCTGTACCATAACAATAAGTATTATTATACGCGAAAAGGAAAACGACATCTTGTTTTTCCAAGGGGGGAGGGGCTTTCATCGCGCCCCCCTCCCTACCTCCCCCTACCCTCGCCGCCGCCATGACAGCAACATGGCGGCAGCATCGAGACGGTTGCCAGTAATGCTTTTAACCGCGCCCACATTCTTCCTCGTACACACGCAGACTATTTTGTCTCCCTCCCTCCTCCCTCCCCTTCACTCCATCTTATCTCCCCCCCCCCCTCCCCCACCCTTCTCCCTCATCCAAGTTCTCAGTCTACTTCTTATAAGCTTCCGGCCATTTCATTCTCTCACTCTTGCTTGTAATATCCTTCAAGATGGTCCCTCCTCTCGCACCCTCCCTCCCGCCCTCCGTCACTCAATTCCTCCCTCCTTTCCTCCCTCCCTCCATTCCTCCTTCCCTCTCCTACCACTCCCCCCTCCCTCCCTTTCTTAAAAGTCCATTTGCATATGGAATCAGAACAGAGGTAGTTTGGAGTGTGTTCTTGGTCATCTCGGTAATAAAGGGCGTGATATGGCAATCATTGATAAAGTCTGATAGGGTATTTGGGTTATTACTTTTATCATCTGATATGTAATTATATTATAAGGAAATATATATATATAGTATATATATAGTATATATATAGTATATATATATAGTATATATATAGTATATATATATACATATATATACATAAATATATACACATATATGTATATGTGTGTGTAACATAATCATTAATAACACAGCCTTAGTTGATGTTGTTTTTTCTTAAAAGTTAATGGGTTAGTAACGAAAACACTTTTCAAGCTTTCATGTTTTTTTTGTTTTTTTTTCGGCGACGACCTAAGACGCGTATCCTGTGATTTATAATATACAATAGCCTTAAAGAGAAGATAAAAAAGAGAGGCTTAAGTGCAGCATTCAGCCTAGGGTTCAGTGCAAGTTCCTTAGGCGATATGCTCTGCATTTAGCATTTTTTTTTTTCTTTTTTTTTTTTTTCTTTTTTTCTTTTTTTCTTTAGGTGTGTCATTTTTATCTCTGTATAAGAAGCTCTTCTGGCTAAGTTTTAATAAATAGGTAGAGGTTAAGATATCCTAGGCTCAGTATTTCTATACGCTTTTATATCAAAATAGTGAAAATATGGAGTGAATAAATCATAGCTTAGTATATACTGAACAATAAACAATTACAATCACATCAAGAACAAGAATCTCCAATACACGAGAATGAATTCGTGATGCTTCCGAGCGCCGTAAGATGCTTTCATGACAAGGGGAGAGAGAGGTTGCACACACACGGAAATGGCAATAGTTGTAGATATCACAAGGGCTTCACTTTTTTCTTCTTCTGTTTTAATTATTGCTTTTATTATCATTGTTGTTATTATCATTGCTTATCAATATTGTTATTATTGCTATCGTATTTGTTATTATCATTATTGTTATCTTTATTAGTATTATAATTATTATCATTATTACTATTATTGCTATTATTTCATAGTTATTATTATCATTGTTTTTATCTTTATCATAAGGCGTCCCATACCAGATCACCAATCGGACCATCAGTTTGTCGTTGAGAAATTCGACAAAATTTCGACACGACAGAAAGGTGTCTCGGAGTCACGTGATGCGATCTAGCGTTATCGTGATGGTGTCTTAACGTCGTTTTTTATTTATTTATTTATTTTTAATGCCAGTTGCATCTAAGGATCAAGGGTGCTATCTGGTACACTAAATCAGGGTTGGAGAAAAGTTTGTTATGCAGACTGGGAGTTTTAGGTCCGTATTTCAAGTTTATGTCAAGTCGCGTGCTATAACTCAAAGTTTTTTTTTTTTAACGTTCCTGTTTACACAGTCAACTTTTGGAAACGACCCGGCGTTTGGGAATGCAAATTCGGACATCAGGTTCTCTGTTATTCCATCCGGTGAGTATTTCGAATTTATAGGAACCGTTTGGGTAGTCAAGTTCCAATTAGATGGAGGTGGCTGGTCAGTTTGGTCTCATTTTTCCACTCTCTTTTCTCTCTGTCTAATCTATTTGCGTCCCTTTTTCTCTTTCGATTTGTCTCCTTATTTCTTTTTTCTGTCTCTGTCTCTCTCTGACTCTCTCTCGTGACAAGTTTAAATAAAAACCAACTTTTCCTTCTCTCTCTTTATCTCCCGTACAGTAAATGGGCGTGGCTTGCTTATTTCATCTCACATCACCGTGGTCTGATCACCGTAACCTTAGTCCAGCCCCAAGCATCATATTTTCCCATTAGAAACCTCTCACTCGGTCGTGGCCCTTTACAACTCGCATGAATAAATAAGCACAGCTGGGACAAAAGGGAGAATGGGTGTATGCCCCTGTGTCTAATAAGCGTAGTCGTGTTATAATATAAACCCTCTCTTCACTTCGTCTGTGGGATAGGAGTTTGAGCGAAGTTTGCAGGAACGGAGGTGAATTTTGGTACACGCTTGTCTTTTGTTCGCGTTGGTCTTCTCTCTGTGTGTGAGATGTTGAGGGAAGCTGTTTTTTTTTTTTTTTATTCATTTATTAGGGAGTAAGGGAGTAAGGAGATTCAGGGAGTAACGGTGAGAGCGAAGGCGGGATTGTGTGAATGTGGTGAGTAAGTGAGTGAGAGAGAGACTAAGAGAGAGAGAGGAAAGAGAAAGAGAGAGAGAGAGAGAGAGAGAGAGAGAGAGAGAGAGAGAGAGAGAGAGAGAGAGAGAGAGAGAGAGAGAGAGAGAGAGAGAGAGAGAGAGAGAGAGAGAGAGAGAGAGAGAGAATAAACAGAGATATATAAGCAGAGAGTGGGAGATTGAAAGGGCAGAGAGTAGAAAGAGGGAAGAAGGACAGGAGAGAGAGAGGAAGAGAGAGAGAGAGAGAGAGAGAGAGAGAGAGAGAGAGAGAGAGAGAGAGAGAGAGAGAGAGAGAGGGGTAGGAGGGAGGGAGCGTGGCCCGTAAAGGAGAGTTAATTACTTGTCTCAAACTTTAATGACACGCTTTAGACCTTAGCCTTCCGTCGGCCCCATAACACACACTTCTACGCACTTTCCTCTCACTCCTTCCTTACCTCGGTCTCTTCCTTCACGTTTGCGAAAAACGGAGAGAGAGAGAGAGAGAGAGAGAGAGAGAGAGAGAGAGAGAGAGAGAGAGAGAGAGAGAGAGAGAGAGAGAGAGAGAGAGAGAGAGAGAGAGAGAGAGAGAGAGAGAGAGAATATGAATTTACTATCGAGAGACTGGAAGGGGGGGAGGATAAGAATAAGAAGAGAGAGAAAAAGAGAAAGAGAGAGGGAGATAGAGAGGTAGAGAGAGAGAGATCAGAATATTGAGAGGATATCTACAGAGCTATTTTTACATGCGTGAATTTACATATGAGGAATGGCAAATATGATTCTGATTTTCGTTTTTCCAAATACTCTTTTCACATTTATCATATAGAGGAAGCCTTTTCTATTATTACTTTTCATCCAGATTAATGTAATTTGAGTCTTTCATTTATTTTGCTAATCGATTTTTTTTGTTTGTTTATTGTTTTTTGTTTTGTCGAAAAAGATAAGGCATATTGCAGGTATGTAGCAAATTTGTTGCTTGTATTACATAGAGCAAACCTGTAAGTATAAAATTATATTTTAGCAGATGGAGACTAATGAAACTGGCTGTGCTATATTAAAAAAACGGTTACCCATCCCCCAATATCGTTAAATAATGGAATGTTTTTTATTGATAATTAACTATAGAAAATGTTCTTCTCTATCTCTATCTCTCTCTCTATATATATGTATGTACTTATGTACGTATGTATGTATGTACGTATGTATGTATGTATATATGCACGCACGCACGCACGCGCGTGTATATATGTATGTATATATGTATATATGTATATATATATATATATATATATATATATATATATATATTTATTTATATATATGTATACTTTTGCTTTCTACCCAGGTTGATTGATTAGAAATGAATACGATATGACAAGTCTTCCCGGAAATTGACATTTTATTCATGGGTATTTTGAAGAAGAAGACTTAAAAAGGCTTAAGAATATGTACATCGTGCAGCTAAGAGGAGAGGGTGTGATAACGTAACGCGGCGTTGGTACCCGTAGACTTATTCCCCTCAGAGAAAGTGAACCGTCCTTTGGTTTATTGTTTGCTCTGTGGCGATCGGTTTGCATATTTCACGTCGTCCATTATCTCATCGTTGACGGCTTCAAAAAATATATTTGCATTTGCCGAGACTCTTTTTTTGAAGATTGAAGGGTGATTGGCGTGGAGGTCGTTTTAATATATCC
Organism: Penaeus japonicus; assembly: GCA_017312705.2. NCBI lineage: Eukaryota > Metazoa > Arthropoda > Malacostraca > Decapoda > Penaeidae > Penaeus > Penaeus japonicus. Next base: position 129,398 of record BOPN01000429.1, on the reverse strand, counting down.
TCTAAATCAAGTAGTTCGTTTCAAATGTGGTGGGAGGGAGAGGGAGAGGGAGGGGGGAGAGGGAGAGGGGGAGGGAGAGGGAGGGGAGAGGGAGAGGGAGAGGGAGAGGGAGAGGGAGGGAGAGGGAGAGGGAGAGAGAGAGAGAGAGAGAGAGAGAGAGAGAGAGAGAGAGAGAAAGAGAGAGAGGGGGAGGACGAGGACGAAACAGACAGGTCGACATATAAACAGAGAGAATAGAGTAAATACGATAAGTCAAATACTAATGTCGACATAGCCATGAAATGTCGAAGTAATTTTCTTAAAGATAAAGACCGCCAAGTCAAAACAAGGCTCAAGCAGCCACCGTGGCAGGATAATGCAGCAGCCAATGGAGTTTGAGGGCTCTTCTATCCCGCCCCCTCCCACCCCCCATCCCCCACCCCCCCTTCGCCTTCTCTCTCTTCCTCCTTCTCCCCCGGCTCCTCCTCCTCCTCTCCTTCTACGTCCCCTCGCCCTCTCCTTCTCCCCCCCCCCCCTCCCCTACCTCTTCCCCACTATTATCTCTCAGGCCTTCCCTCCTACCTCCTTCCCCCCCCCATCCGCCTCCCCCTGTCCACTACTTCCACCCCCCACCCTCCATCCCAATATCGCTCCCTCCCTCCCTCCCTCCCTTCTCCCTCCCACCTCCACCTTTTCTACCACAAGGGTCCAAAAGGAGATGGTTGTCTGTTTTTCTGGGAAATTCTCCCTGTTTGCCCAAGACCTCCCGCGCCTTCTCTGGCTCCTCCTCCTGCTGCTCCTCCTTCTTCTTCTTCTTCTTCTTCTTCTTCTTCTTCCTCTTCTTCTTCTTTCCCAGGTTCCTCCTGTTCCTCCTCTTCTTCCTCTTTTTATTCTTGTTTTTTGGTATTATCATCATTATTAGTATTATAATTATTATTGCCATTATTCCTCCACCTCATCTCCTTTTTCTCCCTCCTCCCCCTCTTTCATCCTCCCTTCCTCCCCCTCCTCCTCCATACGCAGTCTCCCTCCCCTCCTCCCTCCCTCCCTCCATCCCCCTCTCCCCTAAAGCCCCGAGAAGAACTGCTTCCTGTCCCTGCGTTTTCCGGAGGACTCCTGTGTTCATCCAATCTTTTTCGGGGGGCTTGTCAAAGGAAAAAAAGGAGGAAAGGTTAGAAAAAATAATGAAAAAATAGACAGAAGGGGAGAATCCACACCTAAGAATTTCAGAGAACTGAAAAAGAAAATACGAGAAATATATGTTATATATGGATGGATGGATGGATGGATGGATGGATGGACTGACTGATAGATTTATGGCATCAATCGTCGAAAGGTTATCGTCACCTTTAGCTACTAGCAGGTTTATGGGAGATGGAATATATAGAAAGATATATAGATAGGTAGAGATGCATAGATAGATGGAGGTGTTGAACGAAAAAGTGGATTTTTCTCTCTCCTTATAAAAAAAAGACGAAAAAAGTTACGAACATATGCGTTAGGTTCCAAGGGCATTGGTGAAAAAATCTCGATCGATATAGTGAAAAGAAATGCAATAAAAGTGCATCGGCCATTGCAGATATCGCTCTAAAAATCAAAGATTATGAAAAAGCTTGGCAGAGAGAGGGAAGGAAAGAAAAGCGAAAAATGGAAGACACTCACGCACGGCGCTGCGCTGCTGTTGTCGGAGTGCCATAATTCTGTTAGCGGGCGCGGGATAAAACAAAAATGGCGCTGCCTGGTGGACGCGGGATCAAGCATGTTTATCCCGGCGAGCGTGGATGGCATATACGTGCTTCAGGTATCGGCTATGGCCACTCGGGGTCACGTGCGCCGTTCAAACACTCGATGCGAGAACGAAGTGCCGCTGGAATCGAACCTGCTTTCCTGCGACCCATTCCATTTCCTCTCTCCTTGTCTCCGGCCTCTCTCTCTTCTCTGTCTGTTGGTGTCTCTTCGTGCGATCGCTCGCCCGCTCACCCTCTCTCGGTTTCTGGTTTGCACTCTCGCTATCTGACTCTCTTTCTCTCGCCTTCACCCTTACCCTCACCTTCATCTTCACTCTTACTCTCACTGTCACTGCTATTCTCTCACCCTCTCACTCTCTCATTCTCACCCTCTCCCTCACCCACTCTCACCCACCCTAACCTTCTTGCCATCCCCCCTTTCCCCCGTCCTCTCTTTTTTTTTTTTATCTAACCCTCAACTCTCCCTACCTCTCCATCTTAGATGAGATCTCCCTTATCCCGGGAACCTTTGAGGAATCACACACCCATAGAGACTATGTTTACTTTCGATTAGTATGGATAGGAGGCCCTTAAAGACCCACGTGCGGGCCAAAGGTTTATTCTCTCTACTGATTTTATGGAGGTAGACGTGGTGGCCGGAAGTGTACTGATTTTTTTTTATACTTTGTTTTTGTTTTTTATTTGTAGGTAGGTCGGTAGATAGAGATGAAATTCAGAAAAATGGATAGATAGATAGATAGATAGATAGATAGATAGATAGATAGATAGATAGACAGACAGACAGATAGACGGACAGACAGATAAACAAGATAAGAGATAAGTGGATGAAGTGAGAGAGAGAGAGAGGAGGTAGGAATGAGTAGATCGAATTAGTTGATATAGGCGCTGATTGAAGCAAAACAAAATTAAAAGGTTGAGGGTAAAATGACAAGTAAATCTATAAGAGGAAGAGAGAGAGGAGGGGAAGGGAAGGGAAGAACGAGAGAGAGAGAGAGAGAGAGAGAGAGAGAGAGAGAGAGAGAGAGAGAGAGAGAGAGAGAGAGAAGGGGGGGGGGAGGCAGAGAGAGGCAGAAGGGAGGGACGCAAAGAGGGAGAGAGGGTGAGCGCCGAGTGGATGGATCACTGAGCGAAATCCCAACATGAGATTGTCAATTAAATCCCTATGAGCGAGTTGCAGTTTCGTCCCTCGGGATTTTGGTCCATCCAGATTGCATGTGTTTGGAAAGGAGGCCAGAGAGAGAGGGGAGAGGATAGAGGGAACGTAGGGGTAAGGGATAGTGGGCAGGAGGGGGATAGAAGGGTGGGGGGTAGTGGGCAGGAGGGGGTTAGAAGGGAGGAGGAGGAGGAGGAGAGATAGAAGGGAGGAGATGATGGGCTGGAGAGAGGAAGGGGAAGGAGAGGGGAGAGGCTGGGAGAGAGGGGATAGGCACGCGGTAGTGGGTGTAGGACAGAGAGAGGGGAGGGGATGGTGGCCAGGAGATGACCAGGGGGGAGGGGGAGGACAGGAAGAGAGAGGAGAGGACATGGGTCAGGTGGGGTTCACGGCAGAGGGGAGGGAAGGAGGAAGGGGAAGGATGCCTTGTCCCTGTCGAGAGTAGTTAGCAGGGGAAGAAGACAAGAGAAACAAGGAAGAGGGAAACAGATACATACGGAAACACATGTAAAATCATAAACGACTCTTGATTTGCGGAGGATCCTTATTTGATTATGGGGGAGGGGGGAAGGGAGGGGAGGAAGGGAGGGAGGGGGGAATAATTAGATGAAAAACATGGGCCTACAAGAGAATGTCTTTTGTTTTGCGTCGAGCAGCCTCTCTATCTTTCTCTTTCTTTCTTTCTTTCTTTCTCTCTCTCTCTCTCTCTCTCTCTCTCTCTCTCTCTCTCTCTCTCTCTCTCTCTCTCTCTCTCTCTCTCTCTCTCTCGCCCTCTTTTCAAGGAATCAGTTGCTCCTTAATTGGATCGCGAATTTCATTTTCTCTTTAGGAACTCAACCCCGCCAGTGGGTCGTCGCAGTGGCTGTGTTAGGGGAAGTGGAAGGGAAACGGTGGAGAGGGAAACAAGTGGAGAAAGAGAGTGGATAGAGGATCAAGGGTGGAGGGAAACGGGTGGAAAACTAGATGAGGAGATAGACGAGGGTTAAGAGAGAGAGAGAGAGAGAGAGAGAGAGAGAGAGAGAGAGAGAGAGAGAGGGAGAGAGAGAGAGGGATATCGAGAGAGTTCCATCCTTGAATATTTCATCCCTAAGGGACCTGCCAGAAGTACGACTCACCATTACTTAATGGAGGCAAATGTGGAGGAGAGGTGAGGCCGTGGACTAAGTTCCTGAGATGGGCTCAGTTCTGATAGGGACGAGGAGGGGAGAGGGAGGCGGGAAAGAAGGGGCTGAAATAGATATTTTCTCTTCTCCCCATTGGGCCCCCTCCCCTCCCCCGCTACTCATGTCCCTTGGCCCTACCCGCAATACTATCTTTGAGGAGAATGCGTGGGTTTTTAATAGGATTCGAAGGGAGATGGGAAACAGAGGGTGTATGAACTAGGGGGTGAATAGGTATGCGTAGGGAAGGAAAAAAGGAGAAGGAGAAGGAAGGAGGGGGAAGATAAAGGGAGAGATAATGGAAAAGGCATCGAAACTGATGAGGCAGGAAGAGGAAATGAAGGAAGGTAACACACGAACGAAGAAAGAGAATAGAGAGAAAATATTAATTGGAAAAGGGTAAACGGAAAGGGGAGGGAAAAAGAAATAGGAAAAGGAAAAGGAAGAACAAGAAAAATCAAAGGAAAATGAAATCAAGAAAAAGGAAACGTGAGAAATTGGATTAAAAATGTTATTGTCTGAAGAATAAGAGGACGGTTTCCCATCATCTGCTTTACGTCTTTTACGCCATTAATGTAATTCTAAATCTATATCATCCCTCTCTATTGTTTAGTTTATCAGTGTATTGTTCTCTCTCTTTCACTGTTTTATTCAGTTGTTCATTTGCTATGTAAATGGCCTTAATTAAGCTGTACCCTCCTTCCAAATTCTCTCTCTCTCTCTCTCTCTCTCTCTCTGCTCTATTCATTCCACCCGTCCCTGTCCTCCGTCTATCTCCAGTCGCCCTGCTCCTGTTACCCTTGTCGCAACGTTTATTCCTCCAGGCTTTAGTTCCCGTGCGTGTGTAATCCCCGTCCTCCCACCCCACCCCCCCCACCCTCTGCCTCCCTTCGCCTCCTCCTCCCTCTCCTCCTCGTTCTGCTAACTCCTGCTGCCTTCTTCTATCTCTCTTTCTCTCTCTCTCTCTCTCTTTGTCTCCTTCTCACTCCTTTTCTCTCTCTCTCTCTCTCTCTCTCTCTCTCTCTCTCTCTCTCTCTCTCTCTCTCTCTCTCTCTCTCTCTCTCTCACTCCTTTTCCCTTCCCTCTACCTCACCTCTATTCTCCTCCCTCTCTTTGGAAGCAAGGAAGAGTAAGAGAGAGAAAGAGTAAGAGAGAGGGAGATGGAGAGGAAGAGAGAAAGAGAGAGAGAAAGAGAGAGAGAGAGAGAGAGAGAGAGAGAGAGAGAGAGAGAGAGAAAGGGGGAGGAAGAGGGTGTGGGAGATGGAGATGGGGCGGGGAGAGAGAGGGAAGATGGTAGGGAGAGGGTGAAGGGAGCAGCTCTCCCTCCAGGGCGAGATCTCACGTAATGACTAAGTAAGCAGGAGACTCCCGGCCGCCCGCTTGCCCTCTCCTCACCACCGCCTCAGGGTCGCCGCTACCCTGGCTGTATCTGGCCTCCCTTGCCCTTCGTCCCTTGCCCTTCACCCTTTGCCCTTCCGGCTAGCCCTTCAGTCCCCTCTCCCCCTCCCTCCCTCCTGAACCTTTTTCGCAAGACTTCGCTAATGTCCAGCAAGCACTACTGTTGTTATTGCGTCTCTGCCTCCTCTCTCTTCTACCCTCACCCTCACCCTCACTCTCGCTCTCACCCTTACCCTCATCCTCTCCCTCACTCTCACCCTCTCCCTCACTCTCACCCTCTCCCTCACTCTCACCCTCACCCTCACCCTCTCTCTCACTCTCACCCTCACCCTCACCCTCTCTCTCACTCTCACTCTCCACCTCATCCCAACCCTCTCTCCCTCTTACTCTCCCTGTTCCTTTCTCTCTTCCCCTTCCCTCACCCTCTCTCTCTCTCCCTCTCCCTCTCTACACCTACATTCCCCACGAGTCTTCTGTCTTCCAACGCCAGCCGTAGTTCAAGCGTAATGATCACTGTTCTTCAGCTACAACGAGCTACAGCAGAGGTGATGTTGTAGCTGATGAAGGCGTGTTCATGTTGTTGGAGATGGGATGAGGCCGTTAATCTTCGTCTTTGGGTTTTATTGTATTATTATTTGTGGTTGTAGTGGTAGTATTGTTATTATTTACCGGTCTTTTCCTCTTTTCCTTGTGCTTTCATTTATTTTTCTCTCACTGATTAACGCTTTCGTTTGTCCTTTTTTTTATTGTTTTGACTTTTTCTCGTCATCAATTCCTCCTATTTGTCTTCTGTTTTCTCCTACTTTTCTACTGCTAAATTCCAATTTTCTCCTTTTCCTCTTAATTTTCTCGTGTTTTTATCTACTTTCCTCATACACTTCTCTTACGTTTCGTATCTTACTCCTACTTATCTTCTACTTTTCTCCTCCTTTTCTCTTATTTTTCTCCTACTTGCCTCTTCCTTTCTCTTACTTTCCTCCTGCTTCCTCTTGCTTGCCTCCCACTTTACATCCCATTCTCCTCCTTCCTCTCTTCCGACTCGGGTAATTTATTATTTCTTCGCCCTCTCCCTCCACCCACGTTTTATCTCATGTTACACGCGTCCTTCCCAACCCCCTTGTCCGCTGGGCTTTTCCTGTCCCCTCGCCGTCTCTTTGCGTTCTTCATTTCTCTGCTTTTGAGTTCTCTTTTATCTCACGCTGCAGCCCTCGCACACAAGAATACACACACACGCTCACTGACACAAAAGCGCGCACACACACACACACACACACACACACACACACACACACACACACACACACACACACACACACACACACACACACACACACACACACACACACACACACACAAGGACATATAAGTATACGTGCACACGAACAGACAGACACAGACAGAAAGACAGACACAGACACAGACACAGACACAGACACACACACACACACACACACACACACACACACACACACACACACACACACACACACACACACACACACACACACACACATACATATACACACACAAGGACATATAAGTATACGTGCACACGAACAGACAGACACAGACAGAAAGACAGACACAGACACAGACACACACACACACACACACACACACACACACATAGAGACAAAGTCCCCTTCCCCTTCCCCCTCCCCCATCCCACCCATACGATGAGTCAGGGTAAGGGTGGCTGGGTAGGAGGGCGGGGGCGGGAGGGGGTGGGGGCGTGTTGCTGTTGCCAGGGAAATTCATCCGTCAAATTCTTAACCTTGTCGTCTTTTCGCCGTCGGAGGTAAGTGGCTGTTTTGCGCCGTTGTTGTCGTCGCCCCTGAGATGGGTCTTCCATTTTAGGGATTTCTCGCGCGCGCGTCTATATATATATATGTATATTTATGTATGTATATTATATATATATATATATATATATATGTATATATATATATGTGCATATGTATATATATATATATATATATATATATATTATTTATGTATACATAAAAGCATATATATGCACACACATACTCCTCCCCACCATACATCTTCTATTCATCTTTCATCCATTCTTCTTTGGTGCTTCGGTACCACCCTCGTCTCGACTCGCAACCGCCCCCAACACCACCACACATAAACACACTCGCGGAATGAACTCGCAGACCCACGGCCGATACTTTCCCCCGAGGAAGACAAGCGACGTTGGGATAGCCATCCACATCCCCCTGTGCAATCTGGCAGACGGCAAGAGGCAACGCAGGGCCCGAGTCTGCCATACACACTCGTCCATAATGGCCAAAGCGACGGTGTTTTAGTCAAGGCCGGGGCTTTGTACCAACCCATGTTAAAACTGCCAAGTCAAAATTAATTTACCTGCTGGAAAATTGGAACCGGAGGATTCTGTGTTTCGAGTGCAGAGTTCTTTCTTTTAAACGGATTTCTTTTTTTTTTTTTTTTTTTTTTTTTTTTAGGGGGTGGGGTAGGGGTGGGTGGTAGGAGGGGGTAGATGGTAGGGCCTGTTTCTCTTTGTCTCTGTCTTTGCTTCCGCTTTTCTCTCTCTCTCTCTCTCTCTCTCTCTCTCTCTCTCTCTCTCTCTCTCTCTCTCTTTCAGCCTTGTCCTCTCGCCCTCTCCCTTCCCTCCCTGCCTCTCTTTCTCCAATTTCGCAACAGCATGACAATTTTCATACATCGTGTCCTGGTTGATGTTTATTAGAACCAGAAACATTTTGTATTTGGCATTCTGATATATTCTAATTAGTTCTTTTATAAGTTGGAGATTATCATGTATGCTTGCTTATTTTGAATTCAATATGATATCATGGAATATGATGTAATTTCCTATATATACCTACTGTATGTGTGGATATACATATGTGTGTGTGTGTGTGTGTGCGTGTGTATTTATACATTTTTTATATGTATATGTGTGCATATTGATACATACATACACACACACACACACACACACACACACACACACACACACACACACACATATATATATATATAATATATATATATATATTATATATATATATATATATATATATATGTATATATATATGTATATATATGTATATATGTATATATGTATATGTATATGTATATGTGTGTGTGTGTGTGTGTGTGTGTGTGTGTGTGTGTGTGTGTGTGTGTGTGTGTGTGTGTGTAAGTGTGTGTGTGTGTGTGTGTGCATTGTTAATGCTTCTAGATATCCATTACATACACGAAGCTATGCTCATATGTCATAGCCTATTTTGTTTAGTTATTTTCTATTTCGACTTATTTTATTCCCTTAATGTTAAGATTTTCCTTTTTCACTCCCACGATCATCCCCCCTGACCGGAGCTGAAACAAAGCCTGGCTGGAGCGAGAAGACATCTTTTTCCCGCGTACCAACGACCATGCATTCCGCGGCCTTATTACAGACACGGGAAAAATTCTTGAATACACTGCATGCATAATAAATTGTACGAGAGAGAGAGAGAGAGAGAGAGAGATACAACGACACGCATAAGCATATCCAAGCACAAACATACTACCTACCACACAAGCAGACACACACACACACGCAGGCACAGGGACAGGCACAAACACACGCAAACACAAACACACAGTCACAACAACAAAGATAAAACAAAGACGATAAAAAAACAACAACAACACAATGGGAAAACGGAAGCAAGATAAAAGATAAAAAAAGAGATAAGAGAAGCGGAGGATACTAAAAAAAAAAAAAAAAAAAAAAAAAAAAAAAGATCGTCTTCAAAGATGTTTGAGTATTCCTGACGCGAAGAGCGATCAGTTTTGGGCGTCTCCGCGGGCGGGGATGCTTTCCGAGAAGCCCTCGGACCATAGATAAGAAATTGATTCTGCGGCTATATGTAGGGATGGGGGAATACTTGTATGGGTTTTCGAGGTTGGTAAGGGATGAGGGGGAGGGGTGGGGGAGGGGTGGGGTTGGGGCGAGAGGGTGGCGGCAAAAGCGTCCGTTCTGGTTTATGACTTTTTGTTTTAGTTGTTTTCTGCTTGTCTGGTTTATTATGCTGGGTTCTCTGGTTCATATATTGATTGGTTTATTCTTTGTCTTGTTCGTTTTCTTCTTCTTCTTCTTTGGTAGGATGGAAGAAAATGAAATAAAAAAAAAAAAAAAAAAAAATCTTCACCATCTGCTTTCTTTTTTTTCTTTGGAAAGAGTGAAGAACGTGAAGAGAACAACATCAAAAAAATATAAGAAAAAAAAAATATTGGAAATTCGCAGACACAGAGAGGGGCGAAAAGATACCCCAGGAGATGCAGCAGCGGCGGAATACGAAGTAAGAGGAGAGAGAGAGAGAGAGAGGGAGGGAGAGAGAGAGAGAGAGAGAGAGAGAGAGAGAGAGAGAGAGAGAGAGAGAGAGAGAGAGAGAGAGAGACAGAGAGTGAGAGAGAGAGTGAGAGAGAGTGAGAGAGAGTGAGAGAGAGAGAGAGAGAGAGAGAGAGAGAGAGAGAGAGAGAGAGAGAGAGAGAGAGAGAGAGAGAGAGAGAGAGAGAGAGAGAGAGAGAGAGAGAGAGAGAGAGAGAGAGAGAGAGAGAGAGAAGGGGGGGATGAGACAGAGAGATAGATAAAGAGAGGAAAAATAGAGAAAAGAAAGAGAGAATGGAAAAAAGGAAGAAAGAGATGAACAAAAACGTGGAGGGAGAAGAAGAAATAAGGGAGGGAGAAAGAGAGAAGAGAAATCACAGAGAAGAAAAAAAGTAGGAGGAGAAGACGAAAAAGAAGACTATAGAATGTAAAAAGGAGAAAGATGATGAAGATCAAGAGAAGATGAAAAAATAAGAATAGAAGGAAGAAGAAGAAGAGGAGGAGAAGAAGAGGAAAAGGAGGAGGAGGAGGAGGAGGAGGAGGAAGAGCGAAAAAGGAGCTCGTCTCGAGTGGTGAGCATAATTTGGCGCGGATGGATTGAGTCATCTCGGCAGATAAGATGCTGTAAATCGAGTCGCGTCTCTTCCGCCCATTCGGATCATTTGTATCTCTCACCCTATCCCCCCCCCCCTCCCCATCCCCACACTCTCCTCCTCCTCCTCCTCTTCGCCCCCCTCCCCTCCTCCTGCTCCTCGCCCCCCACTCTCCTCCTCCTCCTCTTCGCCCCCCTCCCCTCCTCCTGCTCCTCGCCTCCCCCCACTCTCCTCCTCTCCTTGCCCCCCCCCCCTTCCTCCTACTCCTGCTCCGCCTCCTTCGTATTAATGAGGCGTGGAGATTTTTTTTTCTTCTTTTTCTTTATTTTCAAGTCTTATCACATTGGCTTTCCCTTCTTCCCGTTTTATTATCGTATTTATTATCTTCTCTTCCCTCTTCTTTTTCCCCCCACGCCTTCCTCTTTCGTCATTTTCCTTCCTCCATTTTCTCTTTAATCTCCCTTTCCTCCTTCATCTCATTCTCTTCTTTCTCCATCTCCCCATCTTCCTCTTCCTCCCTCATTTCTCCCTCTTCATTCTCCTCTTACTTCCCTCCTCTTCTCTCTTCCCTCCCTCCTCTTCTTCCCCTATCCTCTACTTCCTTCCCTCTTTCATCTCCCTCTCCCCCTCTTCTTTCCTTTCTTCCTCCCTCCTACTCTCCCTTCCCTTCCCTTCCCTTCCCTTCCCTTCCCATCCCTTCCCTTCCCTTCCCTTCCCTTCTTCCTCCTCCCTCCACCTCATCCAGCGTCCTGTTTCCGTCCACCTGTTACTCCCCGGTAAGGAAGCGAAGGAAATATTTTTACTCCTTTCCTTGCCTTTTTTTTTCATTTAATTTTTCAAGTTATCGGCATGGACCGTGAAAGGGGTCTTTTTTCGTCGACAGGTTTATATGTATATTTTTTTTTCTTCTTTTTTTCTTTTTTTTTTTAGATATATTGTTCACGTGTTCATTTGTTTCATTGTTTTGACTGTGGGTGGTTTGTCAATTTGTTTTGTTTTTGTTTGATTTTATG
>BOPN01000429.1:105512-115512 GCA_017312705.2 Penaeus japonicus | reverse complement strand
TTGGATAAATATTCACAAAAAAAATGTCGGTAAACAGATGCGCTTAACGGTTTGCATTTCATTTTTGACAAGATTCTGTTTGTTTTTGGAATTTGGCTCGACAGATGGAAACAAGGGTGGGGAAAAAATGGGTGTTGCGAAAACATTAAAACGAAATACATATTACGTATTTACAGATCCATGAATCAAGTGAGATTTGAGATTAATAAATGTAAAAATAAAGACACGAACAGAAGAGTCTCCGAGGCTGAAGACTAATATGTTACTCACAAATCTTCATCAAACTTGAATCCACTTGAATCCCTTTGATCGATGCCGAACATTAATAACTGTTTGGGCTGGCTGAGCCGTAAGGGACTCGCGCGCTCCCCTTTCTCTCTCTCTCTCTCTCCTATCTCTTCTCTCTTCTCTCTTCTCTCTCTCTCTCTCTCTCTCTCTCTCTCTCTCTCTCTCTCTCTCTCTCTCTCTCTCTCTCTCTCTCTCTCTCTCTCTCTCCCCTTCTCCACCTCCTTTCCTCCTTTTTTTTCTTTTTCCCTCTTCTTCCTCTCATTCTCCTTCCCTTCTCCCTCTCCCTTTCTCCATCACCCCCAAAGGCCCCTTCTCTCTCCATTTCCATTTCCTATACTTCCCATCTATTGTTTTCCACACTGTCTTCCCCTCCCTCCCTCCTTCCCTCCTTCCCTGCCCCCTTCCTCCCTTCTCCCTCCCCACTTCTCGCATCCCTTCCTTCTTATCGCTCTCCGCACTCCTATCCCCCTCCTCCCCTCTCCTCCCCCTCCCCGCCCCCCAATCTCCCCCCTCTCCCTCCCCCTCGGCCCGACACTCCTTCACTTCACCCTTTGTTATTCTTGTCATTAAGGCGTTATTGTGTTAGTGCGGAGGTGCCGGCATGGCTACCTAACCCGAAGCCTTTGCCATTCTTTTCTTATTAACGCCTTCAGATGCTGTTACGAGCGTCTTCTTCCCCCTCCCCCTCCCCCCTTCCTCCACCTCTTGTTATTCTCTTTCTCCTATTTATCTTTTTTTTTACCTTCTACCTCTTTCTCACTTTCTTGTCCTTCCTCTCTTTCACCTTTTATTTCCACTTCTACTTCCCTTTTCTGATCTTTCTTTCTTTCTCTCTCTCTCTCCTATTTTCCTCTATTCTATCTTTTTCTTCCCCTTCCACCCCACCTTTCCTCCCCTCTTTATTATCCCCTACCCCCCACCTTCCCCCCTCCCCCCGCTATCTCCCTTGTCCTTCTTTCGTCGCCATTCATATTTCTGCGTTCCATCGCCGCCCGCATGTTGTCGCGTTCGCTAATGGACACCTTTCCGTCCTCCCGTCCCATGTCTGGGTCACTTTTTCCCCTTCTTGCGTGGTTCCAGGTCGCTTTCGCAGTTTTATTCTGCCCTTTCTTTCTTTTTTTTCCGTTTGCTTGCAATATAGCTCGCTTTCGCTCTCTCTCTCTTTCTCTTTCTCTTTCTTTCTCTCTCTCTCTCTCTCTCTCTCTCTCTCTCTCTCTCTCTCTCTCTTTCTCTTTCTCTTTCTATCTCTCTATCTCTCTCTCTCTCTCTCTCTCTCTCTCTCTCTCTCTCTTTCGTTTGTCGATTTCGTGTTTGATTATGATTTTTTCTTTACCTATCCCTTCATTTTTTTTTTTAGAAATTATGTTTTTCCTTATTTCTCTCTCTCTACCTTTCTTTACATAAAGCATCAAGTCTCCTCTTTCCTCTTTCCTTCCTTCTCTCCTCGTCCATTCCCCTGTTTTATCGCGTGTTCGTATGCCTTTGATTATCCTCCCATAACGATTATAAATTCATTCCAAAATATAATGTCACTCAAAGGTTTACAATATCTCTTAATGTAACATCAGAGCAAAACAATGGCACAACTTACATTGAATATTCCAGAATATTCCATCAACATTTAAAACCATTAAAATTTATGTTCGCATCAAAACCTTTTATGCTACAACGTCACTTTTCATAGTATAATGGCGCGCTATTGCTGAATACGTTGTTATATATAACTGCACGTATATATATACAATTTTTTTTTTATTATTATTATTTTATTACATTAAATGCAACGGCAGAATTCATGATACACACTATTGGAAAACACATAAAATTGCCGAGGCCGTGAAATTCCAGAATTACACGACAGAACAGTTGTACTTTCAATATCGCCATGTTTATGCTCGCCGGCCTGAGCTTCGGGATGTCGTGGTTAAGTTGGGTCGCCGTAAATCCCTCTGTGTATGGGAGGAGACGAAAGGGGAGTGGAGGAAGGAAGTGATAAATGAGGGGAGAAGGTAGGTAGGTAGATAGATAGACGAAGAAGAGATGGAAAGGAGTGAGGAGTTTGATGAATTCTTTGGGTGTGAGGTTAGTTGAGGTTTTAGATTTGGTTAAGATGTGTGGGTATATATCAGTATATAAAGACAACAATATATATATATATATATATATATATATATATATATATATATTATATATATAATTTTTAATGCTGTATATATTTTCGTTACTTTTTCCGCATCATCAGCATTGTGATGTATCAGTTGTTTGCTCTCTCATACAAGATTTCATGCATATAAATTTTTTCCCTGTGAATATTACTGCGTTCGTGCAAATGATACGTCAAGAGGCAGGCGCCGGAATGACTGCGTTTTATCATGTTTTAGTTGGGATTTTTTTTTTTTTTTTTTTTTTTTTTAGGAGGGGGTACATCGAATTGCCTTGCGCTTCGTGCGTCGAAATCCTGTTTTTGTTTCGTTACATCGATATTGAATTTAATTGCATTTCGTTCATTGGGCAGTTATGCTGTGTTTGATGTACTGAAATGTGTTATATTGCCCTTTTTCCCCTGTGAACCCATTGTCAACCTTCACCTTTTTTGTATGTCACGCGAGGGCTGCGTAGGGCGAAATGTTTGTATATATATATGATATTTATCGACTGGCTGTATACTGTATGAGCGACCGGGTGCTGTATTCGGAATTAGTACAGCGGGGAATTTGCTGTACGCTGCAAACGGCTCCCTGTTGATATAGCTGTTGTATTTACTGTGATAATAATGTTTGGAAAAAAAATATAAAGGTGTGTTTCCGCTACAGCACAGAAAGCCTGAACATTGTGGTAGGTTGTACATCACACTCACCCCCTCCTCCCCCCCCCCCCCCACCGCCTCCTTTAACCCCTCTCCCCACACGCTAACTCTCACCCCCCCCCCCCCATTTGTGCCCCCCTCCCCCCTCTGCCACTGTGGATCGCTGTGCAAATTTGTTCATTTATTTACTAAATTTAATGCTTTGTGGACAGCCGATACAGGATGCATAGCGGATGTGGCTGTGTGATGCAGCAGGTTATTTATGAGACACGAGCTCACTACGCCTTACGGTTATGATATCGAGGGCGTAGCTGTGAGGTAGCTAGAATGAGGATAGATGTAGATGAAATAATAATGAAATAAAAAATGGAAGTAGATCCAAGTAAGATGGGAGTTAACCACGCTTTATATCTATGAATTGTTGATATACTTCCGTTTCCCGCGCGAAGTCGTTTGGTGACGGAGCGTGGGTAAATGACAACCTGAAATATTTATTCTCATTTAAAAATCATGATCCGGATACGTGATTCATTCCAGCCTTTCGTAATACCTGCGGTCGAGACGAACGAAGCCGAAGCCGAAGCCGCGGTCACGAATTCAAAAAAAGAAAAGAAAAAAAGGAAAAAAAAACAAAAACAAAGACAAGGTTTCGAAGTAGGCTCGTTATTGACTCTCAAAAGAAAACGATGACGTGCATCTCTCTCTCTGCCGACACCTCCTTACAAGGAAGTATTTATTTTCGAAGGGATGAAAGGGCCAAGTTGGCTTCACTCTCGGGCAATGCGAGGGAAAGGATTCGAACGGCGGATTCAGCACTTCGAGGTCGTTCGGAGCGGGAATTGTTCCTTCTTCTCTCTCATTTGTTTTAATGCCTCTTATTCAGATTCTAATGAAGGCTGTAGCAGAGACACGCGTTAGTTATATATATCTTGCTTTTGTTGAGATAGTTATTCGTATTAACACTTTTTCTACATCTGTCACAACCGACTTCGTTCGTGTTTTTTGTTTATGTTGTTTTGAAATCTTATCTTCGCTCTGCGGTTTCACATCTTACCGATCTTATTTCTTCTTTATCTTCTGTGACGCTCGTAATGTGATTATTTTTATATTAAAAAAAAGGCTTCTTGCTTTGTTTTCCTTTTTAGATTTAGATTTCATACTCTTATCCCTCCTCCCTCATGTCTGATTCCAATGTCTCATCTCTTCAGTATTCTCTCTCTTAACGACGAAGGTGTTTATCCTTCTCTACCGTGTTTCTAACCGTGTGGATTTGACATGCATTTATTTCGAAAATGGTAGGGGGGAGAGGGAGAGGGAGAGGGAGAGAGAGAGAGAGAGAGAGAGAGAGAGAGAGAGAGAGAGAGAGAGAAGAGAGAAGGAAGAAGAAGAAAAAAAAAGGACTGAGTATATTCAAATGAGAACCCAACACGAAAACGCATTTTGAGTGTGTGAATTTGATCAGTATGCAAAGCACATCTCTGTTCTAGAGCTCTTCATCATCGCGATGAAAGTCAAATTCTAATTATAAACCCGAGCCTCGTCTACAATGCCATTATTTCACAGTCGGAAAATAATCTAGGGGGAAAAATATTTTTAAATATATTTATACGTGTTATGTAAATCGATTTGTAATTTCGTCGACCGTTGCTCTGTCGTTTTTTTGCGTGCGGTCGTTGGTCTGTGTGACTGTGCTTGTTTGCGTGCGGTCGTTTGTGTGACTGTGTGCTTGCTTGCGCGTGTTTGTTTGTGTGACTGTATGCTTGCTTGCGTGCGGTCGTCTGTGTGACTGTGTGCTTGCTTGCGCGTGTTTGTTTGTGTGAATGGGTGTATCTTATGTATTTTGGTTAAAAAAAAAAAAAAAAGAAACGAAAATAATGATAATGAAATGTTAAAATATGTCTTTCACATACAAGAACAAAAATAGGAGAGAAAAATCACGTCACAACTTGATTGTAACGCGTTCCAATAACAGACGGGGGTCCATCTCTCGCTCGCATTGGTATCGACTGTGATGCAACGTTGAAAAAAAAAAAAAAAAAGTATATTGACGATACTAAATACCACTACCGTCTCGCTCGTCTGGCCCAGGGGGGGGGGTAGTGTGGGGGCGGATGTGTGTATGTGTGTGTGGGGGTGGGGGGGTGGGGGGTGGGGGGTGTAATGCGTTGTAGCGGCTGTGTGCACGCTGGTGTCTCGGTTATGGTTTAAATTTGGTGTTTTTTGGGGCGAAGCTTAATCGATGATTATTGAACCGGACTGCCTTCGTCGCTTGGATATATATGGGCGTGCATATGGTAGGTGTCCTCTCACATGAAAGGTTTCATGGCTATTGTTCTGTATTTTTTTTTTTTTTTTTTTTTTTTTTTTTTTTTTTTTTTTTTTTTTTTTTTTTTTTTTTTTTTTTTTTTTGGTTTGTGTTCTCTAATTCTCTAATTTCTCTCTCTCTCTCTTACTCTTTCTCTCTTACTCTTACTTTTTCTTTCTCTCTTCTTCCTCCTCTTTCCTCCTCCCTCCCTCCCTCCCTCCTCCTCCTTCCTCCCTCCTCTCCTTCCTCCTTTTCCCCCATCTGTCCCAAAGGATACACCAACACAGATGCAGTTAAATTCGCCATTATAATTTATCAAAACCGATCGAGCACAAGAAAAAAAACCACGGTCGAGGAGAGCTTTATGTCTCCCTCATTGCCGCTTCATCGTCTTCTTTGACTTCTTTATCTTCGTTCGTTTTTGCTTTTTTGTCTTTATTCTTTTTTCCTTGTCTTTTTGTTTCCTTTTCTTGTTCGTCTTTGTCCTTCGTCTCTATTTTTTCCGACTACTTCTTTTTCTTCCTTTTTTTCTTCTAATATTTCTTCTCTTTCTTCTTCTTCTTCTTCTTTTTCTTCTTCTTCTTCTTCTTCTTCTTCTTCTTCTTCTTCTTCTTCTTCTTCTTCTTCTTCTTCTTCTCCTCCTCCTCCACATCCTCCTCCTCCTTAACCCCTCCCTCCTCCCCTCCAACTTCCTCAGACTGTGAGATTACATTTTTTTGATCCTCGAGGGATTAGACTCTCTCCTCCCTATCCTTTACTTACACCTTGCCACCTATCCCCTCCCCTCTCCCTCTTCTCCCCGCCCATTCTCTCCCCTCTCCCCCTTCCCTTCTACCTTTTTCCCCGCCCATTCTCTCCCCTTGCCTTATTTCTCACGTACCCACTGTGTTCTTCTTCTTCTTCTTCCCTCTCCTCTTCTTCCTGTTCTACAAAAACTACTACTACTGCGTCGTTTTCTTCTTCGTCTTTTCTTTTTTCATATTCATCTTCATCTTTTTCTTTCACGTCACTGATTCTCCCCCAAAACGTTTCTTAACCCCCATCACCCCTCATCCCCCTCCCCCCCTTTAGCTTTGTTTTATCCCTCCTCCGCGACACTTAACAGATGAGCTCGAGGAGTAAGAAACGTGGAATAAATAAGGTTTTATTGCTCGTATTCCGTTTGGGGGTGGGGGTGGATGGGGGGGTGGGACAGGGTCACATGTTCCACGGCCTATTCCACGGTTATTTTGTTTATATATTTTTCTTCTTTTTTTTTTAGGGGGGGAGGTTGTTTTTTACTTTTTCTCTTGGTTTTCCTGTTTCCTGTTTGCTCCATTCTTCCTCTCCTTTTCCCTTTTCTTCTTTCTCTCTCCCTTTTTCTCTTTCTCCCTCTTCCTCTTCCTCTTTCTCTTTCCTTCCTTTTCCTCTTCCTCTCCCCTTTCTTTTTCTGCCTCTCCTTCTCTTTCTCCCTCTCTTTCAACCTCTCACTCCAAATTCCATGTATGATTACCAAGAGAGGAATAGAAACAAAGAGGAGAACTGAAAGAAGAGAAAAAAAAATAAAAGAGAGAGAGAGAGAGAAGGAATAAAAAGAAGAGAGAGGTGAAGGTAGATAAACGAAAGGGAATGAGATCAGAGAGAAGCAAGTTTGCTTTGCGTTGATGACTATTCTTGTGGTCTGTATGCAAATGAATGTTCAGAGCGAGTGAGGAAGACGAATATCTTTCCCGGCGCATTATGTAAACAAAATTCCGACGAGTGGCGGGTGCAAAGAAAGCTCTAAAAAGCAGCAAAAACAAACTACAATGTTTCTTGTACGATAACGAAGTAACTCGCGACGAAGATGTAAACAAAGATGGCTGGCCGAGTGTGGGGGGGGGGGTGAAGGAGGAAAGGAGGGATACACGCGCGCGCACACACAGACACAGACACAGAGACAGACAGACAGACAGACACACACACACACACACACACACACACACACACACACACACACACACACACACACACACACACACACACACACACACACACACACACACATACACACACACACACACACACACGCACACACAGAACTAGAGACGAAGAAAGAGACACACATTACGAGCTAAAACTTGAAGAAAAAAACATACACACACACAAGATAAACAAAAAACCCACAGCAACAACAACACGAAACAAAGAGAATGAAAGACACACACAAAAAAAAGAAGAACATATGTATTTACACCCCACAAAATCCCAGAGCGTATAAGCAAAATGCCGGGCTCTACGTGCAAAGAATGCTCTCTCTCTCTCTCTCTCTCTCTCTCTCTCTCTCTCTCTCTCTCTCTCTCTCTCTCTCTCTCTCTCTCTCTCTCTCTCTCTCGTTCTCTCTCTCTCTCCCGTTCTCTCTCTCTCTCTCTCTCTCTCTCTCTCTCTCTCTCTCTCTCTCTCTCTCTCTCTCTCTCTCTCTCTCTCTCTCTCTCTCTCTCTCTCTCTCTCTCTCTCTCTCTCTCTCTCTCTCTCTCTCTCTCTCTCTCTCTCTCTCACTTACACCTCGCGTAAACAAACAAGGAAATTTCCCTCCCCTTCTGACACAGGATTTCTGTCAAACGTACGACAGCGGGGATTGTTACTCGAGAGCTTCCGGTAACCCCCAGATACGAGCTATGATTCCTTCCTTCCATAAATGTAGATCTAAAGAGATCGATGCCGGTTTTTAATCCTTTTTTGTACGGACCCCCCCCTAAAAAAAAAAATAAAAAAAAAAAGGACATTTTTAAACAGATATACATATTTTTCTTCTTCTTATCATACATATTCAACAAATATTTAAAAAAAAACACGAGTTATATAATTCTAAACAAATATATTTCACGGGGTGCCATCTGTGCCGGTCTTGCATTTCGGACACGTAACTGGTAAATAAGCAGTTGCCGCCCATATCGCTTCAGAAAGGACCGGATGGAAGAAACACGTCTTTGTAAACAATGGTTTGGCGCCCTTTTTTTTTTTTTGTTTGTTTGTTTCTTTCTTATTTTTCTCTCTTTTTTCTCTTTTTGTTTTCTTTTTTTCTTTTTCTTTCTCTTGCTCTCTTTCTGTGTTTATTCGTGCTTGTTCTCGTTCTCGTTCTCGTTTCTCTCGCTTTTTCTTCTCTCTCCCTCTCTTCCTCTTCCTCTTCCTCTCTCTCTCCTTCTCCCTGTCTCTCCCTCCCTCTCTCCCCAAACCCTTATTTCTCTCCCCGTCTCAACCCTATTTCCTCCCCCCTCCCCTCCCCTTTATCTCTTTTCCCCTGTGCCTACTATTATTCTTCCATTTTTAAAGCCAATTTCCACACCCCGTCCCTTTCTCTCCATCCCCCTCCCCCACCCCCACAGTCATCACGTAAACACACACACACACACACACACACACACACACACACACACACACACACACACACACACACACACACACACAACAAACACACACACACAACAAACAAACAAACACACAACAAACAAACAAACACAAACAATCAAACAAAACAAACAATCAAACACACACAACAATCAAACACACAACAAAACAAACAATCAAACACAACAAACAATCAAACAAACAAACAAACAAACATACGGAGGGTAAATATATGCAAAGATATGGCAGAGTCATCACCTGGCCGCCAATCACAAGGACTTGGTCAATTATAGAACTGTCGGGGCTACACACGAGCTATAGTGTAGTCGCTGGTCGGAAAGGTTTATGATTGTGCGAGTGTAGGTGGGTTTATGTGCGTGTAGGGTGGGCTTGTGTGTGTGTAGGGTGGGCTTGTGTGCGTGTAGGGTGTGTGTGTGTGTGTAGGGTGGGCTTGTGTGTGTGTGTAGGGTGGGCGTGTGTGTGTGTGTGTGTGTAGGGTGGGCTTGTGTGTGTGTTTGTTGTGTTTATGTGTGTGTTTGTATGCGTGGGATTGCGGTTGTTTTGTGTTTGTGTTTATGTGTGTGTATGTGTGTGTATGCGTTATTTTATCTGTAATATGATATTGATTTATATATACCGTATCTTTCATTTGGATTACTAATTATTTCCCATTTCTACCTCCATCTCTCCCTTTCCCTTTCCCTTTCTCTTTCCCTCTCCCTCTCCCTCACCCTTTCCTTTTCTCTCTCTCTCTCTCTCTCTCTCTCTCTCTCTCTCTCTCTCTCTTACACACACACACACACACACACACACACACACACACACACAACAAACACACACACACAACAAACAAACAAACACACAACAAACAAACAAACACAAACAATCAAACAAAACAAACAATCAAACACACACAACAATCAAACACACAACAAAACAAACAAACAATCAAACACAACAAACAAACAATCAAACAAACAAACATACGGAGGGTAAATATATGCAAAGATATGGCAGAGTCATCACCTGGCCGCCAATCACAAGGACTTGGTCAATTATAGAACTGTCGGGGCTACACACGAGGTATAGTGTAGTCGCTGGTCGGAAAGGTTTATGATTGTGCGAGTGTAGGTGGGTTTATGTGCGTGTAGGGTGGGCGTGTGTGTGTGTGTAGGGTGGGCTTGTGTGTGTGCGAGTGTAGGTGGGTTTATGTGTGTGTGTGTAGGGTGGGCTTG
>BOPN01000429.1:85512-103012 GCA_017312705.2 Penaeus japonicus | reverse complement strand
CTCTACCTCCTCCTCCTCCTCCTCCCATTCTTCCTCCTCCTCCTCCTCCTCCTCCCATTCTTCCTCCTCTACCTCCTCCTCCCCCTTCCCCATTCTTCCTCCTCCTCCCATTCCTCCTCTCCCTTATCCTCCCCTTCTTCCCCTCGTCCTTCTTCCTCCCCTTCTTCCTCCCCCTCCTCCTCCGCCCCGGCCTATACAGGCAGCCCTAACGAAGTCGTTTGTCCCCTCTAGACATCAACCAAACGTGTCCTAAAAAAGGGAAATCTAACAAAGATTTTTTCTTTTTCTTTTTCTTTTTCTTCTTTTTTCTTCTTCATTTTTCTTACTCTTGTATAGCTTTGGGTTCGACGGATATATATTTTTTTCTTCTGAATAACTACGGTCAACTTGAGTGTCTTTTGTATGACTAAATGAGTGTCTGAGATAAACAGATAAATGAAATAGATAGATAAATGGGTAGATGGGCAGAGCCAAATCAATAGATAGATAGATAGATAGATAGATAGATAGATAGATAGATAGATAGATAGATAGATTCATCTAAATAAACTTTTCGTACCGGCCCTTCTTCCTTCCTTCCTTCCTTTCCCTCAGAATACACTCTCTCGTCTCCCCTCTTCCCTCTCTTGGTCCTACCCTTGTTCTCCCCGTCTATCACAATCAAGTTCCCTCTGCGTCCATCCCTTCCCTATCCCCCCCCCCCTTTCCTCCTCCTATCCCCATCTTGTATGTCTCCCTCTTTCTCTTTTTCTCTATCTCTCTCATTTACTCACTCACCTATTAACTCTCTCACTCTCATTCTCTCTCTCTCTCTCTCTCTCTCTCTCTCTCTCTCTCTCTCTCTCTCTCTCTCTCTCTCTCTCTCTCTCATTCTCTCTCTCTGATTTTTTCCTCAGCATCTCTTCCTCTCTTCCTCCCTTTACACTCCTCCCCCCGTTCCCCCACACTCTTCCCCTTCGTTTCCCCTCCTTCTCTTCCCTCGCTTTGCTAAGGTCTTGTTAAATTGGGATAATTTGTCAAGGTGCCGGCCGGCTCGCAGTGATGAATTCATGCACAGATTCCCCTCTCCCCTCTCCCCCCCCCCCATCCCTCCTTCCCTCTTTCTTTCCTCTAACCCTACCCCTCACCCCCCCCCCTTTTTTTTCTTCTACGCCCCTCACTTTCTTCCCTTTCCCCCACCCTTAAGTTTCCCCCCTCCTCCCCTTCCTCTTACCTAGCCCGTTACCCCTTCTCCCTCCCTTCTCTCTTCCCCCTTTTCCTCCTTTCCTTCCTCTCCTTCTCCCCCTTTTGTCTTTTTTGTCTCTATCTCTTTCTTTATCTATTTGTCTATCTCTTTCTATCTATGTATCTATCTCTATCTTTGTATCTATCTCTATCTCTGTATATCTCTCTTTTTTGCTCTCTCTCTTGCTCTCTCTGTCTCTCTCTCTCTCTCTCTCTCTCTCTCTCTCCCCTGTCCCCCTCACCCTCCCTTCCTCCCTCCTTTTCTTTAGTTCACTAATTTTCCTTCGTAACGCTAAAATAGGGTATTCTTTTGTGCGCATAAGAGGTACTCACTTGTCTTCCCTTTTCCCACTTCTCCGCTCCCCTCTTTTCTCTCTTTTCTTTCCTTTTTTGAAGAGGGGAAAGAGGTGGGGGTGGGGAGGGTGGGAGGGAGTTGATTAGGACTTGTTCCCTTTGTTTGTTTGTTTTATCATAGGTTTTATCATCATCAAATATCATGTGGTATTTGATTTTTTTTTCATAAATCCGTTTCCACACTGAACTGCTTTCCAAAACCTCTGTCACAGGGCGTCTGTCACGGGCGGTCGATGACGCAGAGAAATCGGTCATGTGTGTGTATGTGTGTGTACATACATACATACATTACCTACATACATGCCTACTTCATACCTACTTTGTATATACATACATACATACATACATACATATATGCATACATACATACATACATACTTAAATACATTCACATTTATATACAGATATACCTACATTCATGCCTATTTCGTACCTACTTCATACATACATACATACATACATACATGCATACATACATACATACATACATACATACACACACACACACACACATACATGCATACATACCTGCTCGCACTAACACACACATTCACACTATAACCGTTGACATTCACCATCTCCCACCCCAGAGAAAACTACACAAATTTATGAATATGGCGCCATTCCATCAACGCAAAAGACCGCCTGAAATGATCCAGGTTGAAATGCACCTCTTGAAATAATGCACCATAGATTAAAGCGTGGTGATTCCGTGCGACACCATAAAACACCATTCTTCAACATTCGCCCTAATGCGCATCTCGATCGTCACCCCTTCACACCCGTATGTCGCCGGGAAATAATCACACAATGCTTCATCCCTTATGCACAATCATTATTCTCATTCATTAAAGAGCCGCTTTGCTTTCGCCGATCAAGGTATACCGTCTGTTGCTCACCTGTCAAAACAAATAACAATTAAAAAAGGGAAGAAAAAAAAACGAAAACAAAAGGCGGTCGGTCGGCCATTGGCAAACAAAGCGTCAGTTTGAATGAAATATTTCCGGTTATGAGAGTAAATATGATTAAAGATTGGGATATTACCTTGTATATGTGCATTTATTTATAATTATTTATAATTATATATATTACACACATACACAACATATATAAAATATAATGCATGGACTCATTTCCAGGGCATCGTTCTCTCTCTCTCTCTCTCTCTCTCTCTCTCTCTCTCTCTCTCTCTCTCTCTCTCTCTCTCTCTCTCTCTCTCTCTCTCTCTCTCTCTCTCTCTTCTATTCTATTCTTTTTTTCGTCCTTTATCCCTTTTATCCAGTGTTGAATGCGCTGTCTGTGGCGGCGAATTGTTCTCGTATTCAGAGTCTATACCGAATTGTTCTCCACTAAAACGCTGGAATCAATCTAAAACTTTTATTCCAATAAACTATGAAATGAGCCATATGTAAAATAGGTCCCCCCCTCCCCCTCCATCTCTCTCTCCTCCCTCCTCTCTTCCTCTCCCATCCTCCTCCCTCCCTCTTCTTTTCCCCCTTCCACCTCCTACCTCCTCCTTCCTCCCTCCTCCCTCCTCCCTCTTTCCCCCAGCTCCTCCCTCCTTTCTCTCCACCGCCAAATACATTAAAAAAAGAAAATGAAAAAAGAATCGTGAGGGGAAAAAAGCGGCGGATTAAACCAAAGGAAAGAATTTCAATTTTGTTCTCAATCACAGCTGGTCGCTTTTGGCGTTGCGCATCCCGCTTCGCTTTTGCCCTTCCTTCCTTCCTTATCATCATCTGCATTTACCTCTACGCCTAGTCTCGTTCTCTTGTTTGTTGCTTTGCTTTTATCTTTGTTTGTTTTCCTTTATTGTTGTCGTTTATACATTTACACCTTTTTTCTAAACTTATTTAGCCCCTCACTTACTCATTCACTCACTCCCTTATTTATTCACCCACTCACTCACTTATTCATTCCATCACTCACTCACTTATTCACTCACTCACTCACCCACTCACTCAGCGCCTCTGAAGCTTATGGGTTTCGCAGGTGTTTCATTCATTACCGCCATTCCACGCGTGATACCGAGCCTTTGTTCTTCCGTAGCACCTCCTCTCAGGCACATTTATTGGCTTCTGGCTCTACCCCCAACCCCCCCACCAACCCTCTTCCCTCCCTCTCCCCTTCCCTCCTCTACCTCTTCCATTCTACTTTCTCTCCTTCCTTTTACTTCCTTTTACTTCCTTTCTCCCCTTCTTCCGTTTCTCTTTCTCTTTCCCCTATTCCCTTCCCCTTCCCCTTCCCCTTCCCCTTCTCCTTCTCCTTCTCCTTTTACTTCTCTTTCTCCTTCCCTTTCTCTTCTCCTCCCTCCCCCCTCCACCCGAGATAAAGAGGCAGACAGACAGACAGACAAAGATACAAACGAAGAAGCATGACTAAATCACAAAATAGAAAATCAAGCGCAACAAAACTGCCCTCTTCCTTCTACGTATTTTTGGCGCCAAGTAGATGGATGACATACGTGGCCGCGTTCGGACCCGTGGGAAGTAGCAAATTGGACATAATTATTAGTTATGTTCTGACTGATTGATTTCCCTAAACACATTCACCTTTCCTTACCCTCCCCTCTCATTAACCACCACCCCTCCCCCCTTCCTCCTCTGCCCATCCCCCACTTTCCTGATCTTGTAATAAGTAGGTTGTGACAAGTTGATTGCCTCGGGCATGGATCGTGACGAGTCGTGACGTGGCGTATAGGTTGCGTTCATTCGAGTGATTGTTTACTGATTTTTTTTTCTTGTTAGTTGTAAAACAGGTGTTTGGTTGTTTGGGTGTACTGAAAACAGGTGTGTGTTTTTTATTGCTTGGTTTCTCGATTTCTCTTTCCTTTTCTTTTACTTTCACTCATTTGTTTTGTTTGTCTTTCCTCTCTGCTCATCTATTTTATTGTCTTGTCTTTTATTATCTTTTATTATTTCTTTTATTCTATCCTTCAACCACTACCCCCTCCCTCTCTTACACACACTCTTATCCCCACCCCTTACCCCCCGCCTCTCATACACCCTCCCACCCTCCCCACACCCTACCCCCTCCTTCTCCCCCACCCCCTTCCCTCCTCACAAAACGGTTTACGAGAGCGGTGATGCGCAAAGAAGAATACCAACGGTCATATATCTCCCGAGGTAAAATCATCCAGGCAGAAATGTCAATCTTTTCATCTGGAACACACGGGGTACGGTCATTACCCGCCTGCTGCCTTCTGCTACCGCTATTACTGCTTACTGCTACCGCGCTGCTACTTATCCCTTTCTCTGCTGCCTCGGCCCTCCATTCCACCCCCCTCCCCCTTCCCCTTCCCCTCCTCTTGCTATAAATCATGGACTTTTAACGTATTGTTTTTCTTTTTTTACTATTATAACGGTGGGTATTGGCGACGGATGATGCAAAGGAATGTAAAAAAATAGAGAGTGCAAAAATAAAGATGATGATAGTTAGGACCATGTTAATGAAAGTGATAACAGTAATAGTAGCTATTAGGATTTCAGTATACACTTATAGCGACATAGAATATTAACACCAATAACAACACTGAAAACGAAAGAAAGTCTAGATTTTTTTTTTCTTTACTCGCAAGACATTTTAAAGAAACGCCAACAGAGACACCACGAACGATTTCATAGTGGAATTCCTAGGGGATGGAGATCCTAGGAGACACGGGTCCTAGGAGACACAGGTCCTAGGAGACACAGGTCCTAGGAGACACAGATTCTAGGAGACATAGATTCTACGTGGGCGCAAGGGGAGAGGGAGGGGTAATCCTAGGACAGAGCATTTACTACGGGCGTTTGGAGATTATGTGGGCGTGCGTTGAGTGCCACGTGAACGCGCTCTTGTGGCCCCGGCTTAGTGCCACATAAAGACTTATCACGGGATAAGGGTAGAGCGAGGGGGTGGGGGGTGGGGTGGGGGGTGAGGAGTGAGGGCTTGAGGCTTGAGTAGTATCCCTCGAAACAGCAAAGGAGACATAGCCAACCTCTTACGAAACACGCGGAGACATGCGACGGCGATTAATTAAACGTAAGGAGGATCCGGAAGAGATTAAGGCTGCTGCGTCTCACTCACCTCGCCGCCGCACCAGCATCTTGGAAGAGAGAGAGAGAGAGAGAGAGAGGGAGAGAGAGAGAGAGAGAGAGAGAGAGAGAGAGAGAGAGAGAGAGAGAGAGAGAGAGAGAGAGAGAGAGAGAGAGAGAGAGAGAGAGAGAGAGAGAGAGAGAGAGAGAGAGAGAGTCTCATCAGCATCTCGTGTGGGAACGGAAACAGTAGCTCTTTCTCAAGTCACGGTGGTGTTGAAGGTGTCGGAACTGCGTGGTGTAACGGGTGTCGTGGGAATGTTTATGTTTGTGCCAGGCGTAAACATGGGTGTCAACTCTTTCTTGTGTGACCGTTGCTTGGAGAGTCACTTGGCAACTGGACTCCTTATCTCTTTTTTTTCCTCTCTCTCTCTCTCTCTTTGCCTGGTCCTCTTTCTCGTCTTTCTTCTTCTTCTTTCTTTTCTTTTTTGCTTTTGCTTTTTGGTACTGTTTTTTTCATCTATTTTTTTTTTCTTTTTTTTTCATCATCTTTATTTTTTTTTTCCTCGCTCTTCTTTGTCTTTACCTCTGTCTTTTTCATTTTTTTCCCTTCTTCTTCTCCGCCCTATCACCAATATCATATCATTAAATTATCATTACCATTACTATCGTGCCAATGCACAGGTGAAGATCCACCCCTGATCCCGTCCTACGCTTGCAAGTCAATTCCTCTACCCTATTCCGCAAAGGTGAAGGCTGATCAAGACCTGCGTAGAGTTAGAAGACTAAATTTTCCTCTCTTTTCTATTTATAAAGGTCTTATCTGCCATTTGTCTCTCCTGCGTGACATTTCCGCCGCGGATTTCTCTCTCTCTGTCTAGATTCTTCTGGATCGGAAGGTGGGGAGGGGAGGGTCTGGTTGTTGGGGGGAAGGGGGAAAGGGGGGATCCCTTTGCTGAGAGGGAGAGGGTGAGGGAGAGGGAGAGGGAGAGGGAGAGGGAGAGGTGATGGGAGAGGGAGAGGGAGAGGGAGAGGAAGAGGAGGAAGAAGATGGAGAGGGAGAGGGAGAGGGAGAGGGAGAGGGAGAGGGAGAGGGAGAGGGAGAGGGAGAGGAAGAGGGAGAGAGAATAACTCTTCTCATATGGTAAACCAATGCAACCCCTATGATTATTAAGAGGAGCAAGACGACGAAGAGGAGGAAGAAAAAGAAAAATACAAAAAAAGAAGAAGAGCAGGAGTTGGAGGAGGAGGAAGAGGAGGTGGTAAGGGGGTATGCGAGTGCCTGGTGGCTCTGGCTGACATTCGGGCTGGCAGGCACGCATGTGAATTATGCATCTTCCCTTATACGTTATTCTGACATTTTGAATCGGGTGGCGCGAGCACATTCCGTTCCCTCCCCCCTCCCCCCTCCTCCCCGAATCCCTTTGCACCGCCCCCTCGACCCCCCTCCCCTTACACTACCCCTACCCCCATCCTTACCCCCACCCCCTTCTCTGCCATGCTTAAAGTTCAGGAGCCGCCCCCCCCCCTTCCCCCCCTCTCTCTCTCTCTCTCTGTCTGTCTCCCTCCCTCCTCATTCCGCATCACATCCGCTGACATCTCCTCCGCCTCTTCTCTCTTCTTTAGCCGCTATCCTCTTCCTCTCCCTCTCCCTCTTCCTCTTCCTTTTCCTCACCCACACCCACATCCACACCGACACACACACCCTCTCCTCTCTACCCTCTTTCCTTTCTACTTCCTCTCCTTCCTTTTCTCACTCTCCCACTCCCCCTTCCCCTCCCCCAGACATCAGCTGTGCTACAAATCGTGTACCTCATTCGTGATCGAGAGAAATTCCATTACATTTTGATATCCTTTTTTATATAATTGTGGATTCATTATAACACCTGTTTTGTTTTCTTTTTTCTTATTTGGTAATATCTAGCCTCGCACAATAAAAAAGTAATAAGTTAGTAATATTGATAATAACGATGAAACAAAAGTAGTAATATCAAAGAAGGTACCCTTTCCCAAAATGTCAATTGCAAACGAACGCAAAGACTGATAGAGATTGATAGACAGATTGGTTTGAGGCGAACAATACATGATAAATTCATAAAAAATAATAATAATAATAATAATAAAAATAAAAAATAAAAAATGAAAGAGATCCAAGGGAAAGAAAAGGAAAAAGGAGACGATAGTTGATGGAACGAAAACGAAAAAATAAGGAAAGCAAATGAAGAGATGAATAAGTGAATAAGTAAATGAATGTGATGAGAGAAAATGAGAGAAAAAAATGAGAGTCAGAAAATCATGACTTAGAGATAGGAAGCGAGGGAGGGAGGGAGGGAGGGAGGGAGGGAGGGAGGGAGGGAGAGGGAGAGGGAGAGAGAGAGAGAGAGAGAGAGAGAGAGAGAGAGAGAGAGAGAGAGAGAGAGAGAGAGAGAGAGAGAGAGAGAGAGAGAGAGAGAGAAATTTCAAAAAAAGAAAGAGATAGAGTTAGGAAAAGAAACACAAAAGGGGGAATCAGAGAGTACGAGGATGATGAGGAAATGGAAGGTTCGAGAAGATTAATCAACCCGAGAAGAAATTAACGAGGGCAGACACAGGAGGAAACAAACGCAAAGGGGAAAAGCAAAATACATGATGAACTAGGGACACAGGAGGCAGAAAAAGATGGAAAGGGAGGAAATACGTAAGAAAAGAAAAGAAAAAATGATTTATGGATGTTCGATTTGAAGAGGAAGCGGAAGAACAAGTAAGAAATTCAAGAAATAAAGAAAAAGATAACTATAAGAAAAAAAAAAAATATATATATATATAAATGATAACATAAACAACATATTTACGAATAGCAAGCAATGCATGTAAATAAAATAAAATAAAATCTATTTAAAGGAAAGAAAAATATAATAATAACAGCTACAAGATTATATAGAAAATCCAAGAACAGTGGAAGAAAAAAGGAAAAAAGGAAAAAAAAAACTCTGTGGTTTACAAGTCGCCTACCACGTGTATACACAAGGGAGGAGCAGACACAAACACCTTTAGCAGGATTGTTATCGTAAAGGAAGGCTCAACGATGTCACGGGGTAAGAGGTGAAAGGGTGATTGGTGGGGGGGCTACCACTCTCTTTCTATGGGGTTTGTCTGTCAGCTTCTCTCTTTCCCACTCTCTATCTCTCTCTCTCTTTCACTCTCTCTCTCTCTTTCACTCTCACTCTCTCTCTCTCTCTCTCTCTCTCTCTATATATATATATATATATATATATATATATATATATATGTATATATATATATATATATATATATATATATATATCACTATCACGATCACTATCACTGTCATTATTACTACCACTATCACTATCACTGTCATTATTACTACCACTATCACTATTTACTATCTACTATTTACTAATGTGTGTGTGTGAACTTGTGTACACGTGCGTGTATTCTCCCTATTTCCCATCGTTCTCTCTTACAATTCGCTTCTTTTTTCAACAGAAATCTCATCCTTTAAGACCCTAATCCTCAAGAATTTCCGCCCACTGGAGTTTAGACGTCAATAAATAATTGAGTTTAAATCGCATGATATACGCGCTAAATCCGATTGCTTGCTCTCTTGCTGTTCTTGAAATATGTTTTACTCGTGGTTTCAGGATATCGAAAGTGGAAGCGCGTGTGGGTGGGGAGGGGAGGGGGAGGGGGGGATTGTGAGTGTGAGTGTGAGGTGGGTGGGTGGGTGAGTGAGTGAGTGAGTGAGTGAGTGAGTGAGTGAGTGAGTGAGTGAGTGAGTGAGTGAGTGTATGTGTGTGTGTGAGAGGGGGGGGGGCGGGGGTCGTGTGTATGCATATGTGCGTAGGCGTCTTGACACCCACACTTTATTTTTTTCCCCCTGCCACGGCATCTCTAACACCACGTTTTCCCTGATACACTGATCGCAACTTGATAACTTCCACGAAACCTCAACATTCCCTGTTCTACAAAACATACAAACACATGTTGCTGCTCGTACACACAAACCGTAAATATATACACAAGACGAAGGGCAACAAGAAAGCAAACGAGAACAAGTAGGTGGAGAAGAAGGAGGAAAAGGGGAGAAGAACAGAAGACGGAAGGAAATAAAAAAATTAAAAAGAGGAAGAGAAAGAAGACGAGAACGAAGAAAAAAAATAGAGGAAGGGAAAAAGGACCAAGACGGACAAGAAAAAAAAGGAAGAGAAAGAAAAAAAAACAAAGACGAAGAAAAATAAGGAAGAGGTAGATAAGGAATAAAAAAGAAAAAAGAAAAAGAAAAGAGGAGGAGGCCAAGAAGACGGTAAAAAGACGGGTGCGAAAAGCAGCTCCTCGCCCCCGGCCCCAGGTGCGGCTCCCAGCGTAAACAAACTGCCCTGTGGACCTCGTGCCTCGAACCCACGTTATCGATAATGGCGTACGCGGGTGTGCCGGCAGTGTGATTCATTCTGAGACCGGTTCTTTCCCCCTCTTTTTTTTTTTTTTTTTTTTTTTTTTTGGGGGGGGGATTTGCATTTTTATTTAATCACTTTAATAATGACACACAAATATGAAACAATCCTTAACTCTTGCAATTATTTTAGTTAGGAAGGGGGAGTGAACATGCTCCCCTTTACGTTTGACAGGATTTCTGTACCTATACTCCAGTTGGTTAATTTTTTCTCTGTTAACTTACATTCTGGTATCAGGATCAATATAGCTTTAAGTGTTAGCAAACATGAGAAACATGCAAGAGATAGCATATGTTATCAAGGCAGCATTGGTAGGTAGTGTGTTGTTGTATGTTTGACCAGTGATCAAATATTAATAATCTTTGAAGAATTTTGAAGAACAAACAGAGAGAGAGAGAGAGAGAGAGAGAGAGAGAGAGAGAGAGAGAGAGAGAGAGAGAGAGAGAGAGAGAGAGAGGCAGACAGACAGAGAGAGAGAGAGAGGCAGGCAGAAAGAGAGACAGGCAGACAGAGAGAAACAGAGACAGAGAGAAAGAAGAAAACAAAAAGAAAAGAAACAGGAGAGCGTGGGCGGTCCTAAGTGTAACATTATGAAGAAGTGAAGCATGTGTATCTTCAGCGTGGGTGTGGTGGTTGGCCGAGGCGATCAACAACGGCCTCCCGTTTGTAGTAAACTGTCTAATGCACACGTAAACACACGCCTTTACAAGTGTCGACATGATGCGCAGGGGAGGGAGTGTGGGAAAGCAAGAAGTGAGTAAATGGAGAGGAGAGATGGGAGGTATTTTTGGGACGAGGGAGTAAAGGGTATGTATGTATGAAAGAATATCTCGAAATAAAAATATGGATTGGGGGTAAAGGGCAAGTTGCTAAAAACTAAAAGAAGATATAAAAATTACTCAACCGGGAAATAAAATATTCGTTCGAAAGCATTTCTATTTATCTATCTATATATTTCCTTTTCTCTTCTCTCTCTCTCTCTCTCTCTCTCTCTCTCTCTCTCTCTCTCTCTCTCTCTCTCTCTCTCTCTCTCTCTCTCTCTCTCCTGTTCTTTCTTCGACTGGGCTATAATTAGACGAGTAAGAAAACACGGAAGGATCTCCTCCCGTAAAAATGGCCGAGGAGTCAGTCAGCGTTGTAGCCAGCCCGTAAACATTATGGCCAACCTGTAAACATTTCGCCGCGTGGAACCAAGATCCTGCTTCAACCTCAAGGCATGTTGTATACCCGGGTTGCGAACCGGAATTTACTGGTCGTTGGCAAATGTGATTGAATGAGAGGATTCCTCCGAAGCCCACGGAAGCTTATTTGACATTAATGAGCAGTAATGTCTCCTTGCCAAAATTCAGGAAAACTAATCAGAAAGTTTAGTTTGAAGGATGAAGAACCAATCATGTAACTCGTATCTAGACGGTAGGAGAATAAAAGTTGGCCAATGGGAGCGTCGGTTGGGACTAGCAACCAGCCAATCAATGAGCACCACGAGTCTCGTGACGTCATGAATGTTTTTTATTTTTATTTTTTTATTTTTTTTTACCCACGTCATTATTTGAAATGGGAGATGACGACCACGAGGCATTCCCAGAGCTAGAAACTAATGCATTAATTCACTCAGGCTTTGGATTCTCATAGTGATATCAGAATGCCGCGTTCGAGTGAGAGTTTAGAAACCGGAGAAGTAATTATAACTGACGGTCCGACATTTGTTTTGGAAGTGCATGTTGCAAGCTCGTTCCGTCATTTGAGACAGTTTCTACTTGAAACGAAAGCGTGTTTAGGTGGAGCGGCACAGGAGCATTGCTCTGAACGGGGACTTCTCTTTACCTTGACATTTCGACTATGTGTTAACCTTTCGTAACGCTGATAACTTCCTAGAAAGAATAATTGTGAGCTCTCTGTGGAAGTGGAGAGATTTAGCATGAAGTAAATGTATTTTCATACCAACTGTACTCCATGCAGATAAAAAAAGATATGCATATATATATAAATACAATTTTTACGAGTTCCAGGGTTGTCTGTATATCATTAGCAGCAGACGCGGTAGAGCTGCGGTTCTCCTCCTTCCCTCTTCCTCGCATCATTCTCATTCCGTCAATACCCTCCGTTATTCTTCTCTTCTCTTCTCTTCTCTTCTCTTCTCTTCTCTTCTCTTCTCTTCTCTTCTCTTCTCTTCTCTTCTCTTCTCTTCTCTCTCATTTACATTCCTCTTTCGCCTCCTTTCCTTCCCATCCCTAGCCACGTCCTTGTCTATCTACTCCTGTCTGCTTATCTATTCTATCCGCTTGCTTATCTTGCTCCCTCGGTTTCTTTCTCTTTCTTTCTCTGTTTCTCTTTGCATTTCTTCCCTTCCCTTGCATTCTGACCGTAGGGTGAGCGCACAGGTAGGGGAAGGAGAGGGATCCAGGCCATAGGAAGGGGAGAGAGAGAGAGAGAGAGAGGAGAGAGGAAATGGAGTAGGATTTCAAAGGAAACTATTACTGGAAGAAAATCTAGTTGAAGGAGGGAAGAGCTTGGATAACAAACGCCGAAAAAAAGCTTTCACTCATTTAAGGAGGGAGCGAAGGGTGGAAGGGGGTAGACTAGACAGGGAGACAGAGGGAAGGCTTCGGGAAATATGTTATAAAAATAGGGAAATATAGGGCGAAAGGGAGAGCTAAAGGTAGAGGGAGAGATGAAGTGGGAGAGGGAGAGGGAGAGGTTGAGAGAAAGAGAGAAAGAGCGAGAGAGAGAGAGAGAGAGAGAGAGAGAGAGAGAGAGAGAGAGAGAGAGAGAGAGAGAGAGAGAGAGAGAGAGAGAGAGAGAGAGAGAGAGAGAGAGAGCGAGAGAGAGAGAAAGATAGACAGAGACAGAGACAGAGAGAAATGTATCAAGTTCAAATGAAATAAGAGACATGTGGTAATGTCGCTTGTCCTCCGCTAAGAAAAAGCAGCTCGACTGAAAACAGGCGAGCTTCCACGTGCGTTGTCAGGCGTCCACCCTAGGGAAACAGAGGCTGTGTTCCTGTGCGCCTACATCCACGACCCGGGCACAACCTGATTCAGCGTCAGCACCAGACGCTTGGGAATTCTATCACCGGTATTATGAACAACCCCCATTCTTTGCTGAAAGTAAATGTAACCTCTGCCTCGATGTTTGCTTGGGTGGCCATTGTGCCCCGCGATGAAGTACCGCAGCCCCGTATCGCTAAAGAAACATTTATCGCAACAGCAAACATCCAGTAAACATATGCCAGTGGTGTTCCGTTAACCTTCTTCGCTCCTGATTGTAGCAGCGCTGAAATTTAGACCTCTCTTTCCTTTTCCTTTTCCTTTCCTTTCCTTTCCTTTTCCGTTTCCCTTTCCCTTCCTTTTCCCTTTTTCTTTACTTTACCTCTTACTTTCCCTTTACTTATCCCTCTTCCTCTCCATCCCCCCCCCCCCTCAAACTCACCTTCACCCTCAACCATTTCCCTCCATCTCCATCTCCCTCTCCCTCTTCCTCTCCATCTCCATCTCCCTCTCCATCTCCAACCCTCTCCCTGCTAATACAATGTAACTCCCCCTGTATTCCCAGTCACCGCATTCGCCCTATTATCACTAGAGTGCAATGCTAATAACTCCCCAATTATAGCAAGATCCGCCTCTCCGAGTTCGCCTGAGGCTCCCCTTGCTCGCACTTACTTGGCTGGCGTCGAGGCTCCCCCGCTTCTCCCCGCCGGCACCTCGCGGATCCACCAGCGTGCACAACAGATGGAAGCTTCACCTTTATTCCCCTCTGATAGATAGATTGTTAATTCATGGCTTACCTGGGCTAGCTCAGCGCGCGGCCGTCGCGGTTGCCTCCAGCTACTGGTGACGACGATAGCCTTGTTTGTTCCCCTTAATTGGTGGTTTGTTCCGGCGCCTTTAGAAGCCGTTATCCTCGCTCGTTAGGTCAAGCACGCCGGCTCGCAAAAGGGGAGAAATTTGCAGCAAGAAATATCCAGAAGGAAGCCCCCCGTCTCCGTGAGAGATGTAAATCTATGCAAGCCTTCTCTTGTCCCTAGCTACAGGTTTCAGTATTATTTGGAGAAAATTCTTCCAGCTGTATTCTAGGTAAACACTCTGGCTCTTCTACTTCACGAAGACTGAGACTGCTGTTGTATCATCGACGAATTCCCATCGCGATAGGCTACTAATAATAGCAT
This sequence comes from Penaeus japonicus, assembly GCA_017312705.2. NCBI lineage: Eukaryota > Metazoa > Arthropoda > Malacostraca > Decapoda > Penaeidae > Penaeus > Penaeus japonicus. The sequence continues at coordinate 88,802 of BOPN01000429.1, read as the reverse complement.
GACTTGTTTAAACCGCCCATTGGCTTTTCCTATTATCTCTCCAGCGCCAGCATTTTCTGATCAACTTGAGTCCGTAGTGTGGTTATCGCACAACTCGTTACGTAGTTTCACGGATGCCAATTGCAAGGGATTATGCATGTAAATTAAAAGAAGTTCGAGGTAAGAAGCGAATTTCGCACATGTCGCAGTCGCCGGGCGAATGGCTCGTTTGCTCAAGATAGCTATTACTGACGTTGTTCGCCGAGGTAATGACTTTTGGAAATTACTGGTCAAAGGAGCCGCATTATTAGCTCGAAATGGTTTGACATGTCTAATGGCCGTAATTGTGGCTGTTAGTGTCTAATTTGCCGACGTAACGGGGGGTCGCAACAGTTCTAATTTGCACACCTCTTGAGATTAGGCATCCAAGAGGTCTAAAACATAACGTAGACACCTTTGTTGTTTTTGCCGCCCATGCTAATGTGGCTCGACCGAACTATTAACTTTTAAAGACCGCTTGATTACCTGGCATTGGGATAATGGATGAATAATTGATAGCTTAGCCGGGGCGCCGAGGAAAAGGGGGAGGATGACGGCAAGGACGAGGACGAGCAAGGCGAACAGGAAGAAGAGGAGGGAGAGAGAGAGAGGGAGAGAGAGAGAGAGAGAGAGAGAGAGAGAGAGAGAAAGAAAATGATGGAGGACGAAGGGAATGAGAGAGAAATGGAGGGAGAATGGAGGGGAGAGGGAAGGAAGGACTAGGGGAGGGGGAGAAATGGAGACAATTGGACGAATAATTATTATATGTTTGTGAGTATTGATCATAATGGCGGGATATTGATGTTGGCGTCAGGAAAGCGCGCTTCCCCCGATGGCACGCTGGAATCTGGACGCGGTCGGCTGCTTTCTCTATTGCGGTTTTGCTAATGGCGGAAGGGAAGTCTCCTTTACCTACTGAGGGCCCCTTGTTGGCTCTAAATGCCTTGCTGATGGCGCATATCTTGGTTTGATTAGAAGGGCTCCGTGTATTAAATAGCGAAGTGAAATGTGTGTGTGTGTGTCTGTGTGTGTGTGTGTGTTTACGTAATGCGTGTAATGACTACAATTTCATTATTCGTTTCGTTTCGCTGAGCAGAACCAAGTTTTGGTACGATTTATTTTTTTCCCTTCAGAACGTATTCTGGGAATCCTCCTTCATTGCAATCCCCAAGAAAGATATATGTTTTTTTCTCTCTCTCCTTGCAGATGAAGTTTTGCACAACAGACGCTCGGCCAAATTGAGCCATGATGCCCCATGTTGTGTGTAAGAGCGTCATCGGCCTTCACGGGCGAGTTCGTGCGCCGACTGAGAGCTAGAAAGGAAAAAAAAAGAGGAAAACTCATTTCAATTTAGGATGGCCCCTTTCCTGCCACACCGGGTTGGGGTAGCGACACCCCCCCTCCCCCCCCATCCTCCCTCTTCACCATCGCCCATTCCCCGACGCCACAACACAGGCAAAAAAAGGTGTAATCGAATTGGGAAATTGAATAATAAACGAGTGGAAGAAGTGTGAGATGTCATTATGAACAATTATTCTGTTTTACACTAATTAACGATATCCCCAATTTTATAGATTGTCCTGCCTGGGGTGGGGGTGGGGTGGGGGTGGGGATGAGGGTTAGGTGGGGGTGGGGGAAGTAGAGGTAAGGAGGATGAGGGTAGGAGTAGGTGTGGGTCGGAGGTAGTGGGGGTGGGGGGGGGGGGGGGAGTCGGCACGGTCTCACATGGAACATTAACAAATAACATTCAAACTAACCGCGTCATCTATAACGACCAAGTGGGATGGCATGTCGTTCCAAAGTCCTGTCAGAATGGGCACCGGCAGGCGTGTTTAAAAGCCTAATATTGAAATACCACTGTTGTTTTTACCTCGTAGCAATTCTGATCGCCCTCGTCCAGCTCGATTATTTATTTTTGGTTTAAATGTCAGTTCCAGAGAAAATCAGGTGGCGGCGCAACCTCGGCCATTGCCGGCATTCCCAAGTATCGCAGCCTCGCCGGAAGCTCTTCATATTTTCGCCTCTTGTTTGGCCCCGTTTGGCCAGGTGTGGGGCGGTGCATCCTCCTTGCAAAGTGTAGGATTTGCTGGCCTTCGGGAGACTCCTTCCCAGGCAAGTGTTTGCAGTAACGAGGGCAGGCGACGGCACAGCGCCCAGCCAAGGGAGAGCCCCCGATGTAAAATATTCACTGAAATCTGTCGAGACCAAATGTCACGCGCTCTCGGAAATCGGTGTTCGGTGTAAGACAAGCTCTCGAGCTGGACTCCGAATGGGAGGAAGTACTATTGCTGTCACATCTACTAATGACCCTTATGACCAGTCCGCCGTTACATTTGCCTTTAACCGGCTTGTATAAATGTCAGAGAGGCCAAACTGCGGCCGCCATTTTGGAACGGAAGTGACGTAGGTTGTGACGTCATGTGAATATTTCAGTGGTTAACCTCCCCACTTGAGCATCGGACTGGCCGCCATCCCACGCTTAGTTTTCTTTGAGCTCTGGGAGATCGAACAACTACCTCATTGTTGTGTCTGGGTGTCACTTGAAACATTATACTTATTGTAGAAGCGTGTTGATAGGTTTTCACATAGTTTTTGGACTCGGATTGCTTGCGTTCTCTGGAGTGTATTATGCTTGATAGAAGATGGGAAGGTGTTACTTGCGGTTTGAAAAAGGTTCTTCGGTGCTGAACAACATGAAGAATTAAAGTCGCTGCTTGTCACAGGTAAGAAGAATTTAGCCGGTGTTCGCTCACTCTTTCAGATACATTATTGCTGACCAATATTTTTCATCAACAGCGATAAAGAAAAAAAGGGGGTAACTAAAAAAAAAAAAAAAAATTTCCTCACACCCTGAAGACTTCGGGACCGGAATGAAAGACCAATGGATTTGGTCGGGAAGTTGAAGTAGGATTTAAAATCTTAGTATCGAGACAACAAAGTGTGAAAACAAAATATATATATTTGTAAGAAACGAGTACTTTCTCTTAAAATATCAACTCTTTTTCTTTTCTTTTTTTTGTCTTTTTTTTACCGTTAAATTACAATGAACGGATGCTGGATATAAACTTTGACTTTGTATGTGGGAGTGAAAAAGAATTCTTATTTGAAAAAAAAAGTGCAACATTTTCGTTCTTCTCTAATTCCTTCGATGAGATCTTTTCGGAAAGTTCTTCGACGTCAGGCACTTTCCCCCTTTTCGCCCTCTTTTTACCCCTTTATTCCTTGGCTGTTATCAGAAAAGTTCTTTGACATGTTGGTGTTTCTGAGTCCCA
>BOPN01000429.1:68012-73012 GCA_017312705.2 Penaeus japonicus | reverse complement strand
GCAACTATTCTGTGGTATCTACCACTGCCTTACATTGCATATGGAAAACCTTTGTGTGTACCGTTATAATCTGAAGCAGCTAGACTTCTCCAGCATCATTAATGTGACTTTCTGAATATTAAGCATTGTTTATTAAAGAAATGATACTGAATCTTTGAGATATTGAAGAATGGCAAACATACTTTGATATTTGACTTAGAATATCAGTAGCACAGGTTATCTGTTGATTAGCATATGTGTCAGAAGTTCATTTGGACAAAAACAAATTACCGGTGGTGTAATCAGAGGATATCAGTAGATTATATTCCTGAACATTTTTTATTATTAGATTATTTTATCTTTTGAAAGTTACGGAGATTCTTAGTCATTGCTGACCACCACAATACCCTACAAAAATATTTTTAAGATAAGAATATTCACCATCAATAAGGTGACATGTTGTTTTAGATAGGTTTTTATACAGAAAATATGATGTTCTTTTGTTTGATAGTAGAGATATTGATTTTTATATTGCAACTTGTGTTAAATTTTGAAATCTTGATGCCATATATTTCCAACTATTTTTACAAATGCGATTTGTGTGACATTCCATGATATTCATAACTTATGGGCCATGTAGTCTAATCTTTTCTTTAGTTAACCAGGTAAATGGTATTATTTTTTTAAAAACAATGTGTATAAGATTTATCAATTGTCATATCCTTTATTTGACAATAGTTAGTTTTGGAGTTAGTGTCCTTTTCTACTACATTTTGAATAGAACTTTTATGGAAACATGGAGAGATATTCTGATTAATATTACATAAAATGATGATTTCATGTCAACCACAGTTTTTGGATTTTTATGTCTTGTTCTTGTATAGATTGGTTTTTAAGGTTGATATACATTTTTTTTCTAAAAACATAGTTTATTTTGATATTTGAGGAAATCTAATATGAAATATATTCAGCTAGTTTTAAAAGCTAGAGTTAATTCCTAATATTATTGTTATTGTTAAGTTAAAGAATAAGTAAAAATGTGTACTAAAATATGACATGATTGTTTTTAATGTAATGTACTGAAGACTGAAAATGTAGTAGAATATTACTGTCAAATTTCTTTTATCAGCAAAATATTTTTAATTTTGAATTATATGAAAATAAAGATTTACATTGTGATGCGTTTCAAGTGAGTGATAAATCACATCAGATATGTTATTTTTAAAGTTTTGATTTATGACTAAATATTAGATCTGTATTTTTTTTCTCTCAAACTTTGTTACAACAGTAATAGTAGAAGTAAAAATAAAAATAAAGCAGTAAATGTATAAGTCTTAACTTCAGTACAGAAAGAAAATGTACATGGCCAGTAAAAGAAAAGAAAAAAAAGTTATAGATTTTTATAATTTTTCTTGTAATGGATAATTCCATTTCTTGGATAGATGCCTGACGCCTAGAAAAGTTATTTTTAGAACGATAATTTTTCTTTGAAGACATATAACGGTATTAGTGAGTATTTTCACTATTATGTACAGAGTAAGTTTGTTTATCACCATTAAGTGATTATTGTCTCATGACAAGACCATGCAGAATCATTCCCATTACCCCTCCCCCCATAAAAAGAAGACAACATGAAGTAAACATGACTTGCGCTAACAGACGCCATTCCATCTTTGCAGCGTCTGTGCCATTGGTGTGGGACATACAGAGTCCAAAAGTTGGTAAGTTTAGTAGAGAGAGTCATCCCCGGTCGAGCCTTAGTCTAGCCACCAAGTCACATGCCCGAATTCTAAGGAAAAAAAAAAAATTCATCTGAAGGGAATTCAGAGTTTCTAATGCTCCATTATCATGATTTTGATCTGTCTTTGGCTGGTTCTCTTCACTCTGTGTCTTTCAAGTGTCTGTGTTGTTCACTGATCAGAGGCAGCCAAGCTTAGCCAGATTTTTTTTTTTTTTTTTCTTTAACTTTCTCTCTTTGAACTATGTCAAATACCAGATGACATGAATCTTTGTCAAGAATTCGGGCTGTCTCTACATCGCTTTAGATTAGAAAATGTAACTGATAACAGATCATATGGGATCAGATTCACCTCATCAACACATTCATCAGTTTATGGAACTCAAAGTTAGTGTGTAATAAAAAAGAGATCATTGAATAAAACTCATATGTTTCTCAGCAGAGGACACAAGAAAGAACTTGTAAATTCTTTCAATAATTCTTGTTGGGGTTTTATAGCAACCTCTTTTTCCTAAGTGGTTCAAATATCAAATAAATAAGATACAAGATACATAGATTTCATATCCAAGAGGATTTCATTAGCTTGACATATGAGCTTTGATTCTTTGATTCTTTTTTAGCAAACTTGGCTTATTCCTGAATATGTTTTTTATCATCATGATTTTCCTTCTCTTCCATGTCTCTCTGCATCTTCCTTTCTTCTGAGTGTTATTGTGGCACCCCAGTGTAACTCACACCTTGTCTGTGATAGAGAAGCGGCGTTTCCAAAGTTAACATTGAGATCATCTGTGAGAGTATCGATATTGCTTGAGGGAGAAAGAGATTAAATTTAACAAATTTTTTACCTTTCACCATAGCCCTCTTTTTTCACTTCGTTAACGCCGTTGATAATCGATCATTTGTGTTATTTGTGTACTTGTTGTTGGTGTTTGCAAAAAATCTGTGCTGGTATTGTTCTTTCTTGTTTTTTTGTGTTTTTTTTTATTTATCTTATTTTTTTGGTCAGTTTAATTGATGTTTAAGAGAAGAAGAGTTGGTTGTTAAAAAGTAATGAGATTGTTACAATAGATAGCATAAAGATAGTTGAGTTTGGTTGTATAGCAATAGTTGATTTTTAACACCAAGCCTTCTCTCTGAAAGATGTCAGTGGCGCATCATCTCGTCAAATTGAAGTGTTTGTAACTGAGCCATGATCAACTAATGCAGATTTACCTTTCCTGACATACCATTTCTCCTTGACGAGATGTTTACTAACTTTCAGTTTTCCCACTTAAAGATTTGTATTGATTTCAGGATAAGCTGGGCCCCAGGGATATTGTTTAACATGGATCTGTCTTAATGATGTAGAATGTTTTGCACCTGTAGGCTTGGTTCTAAACAAAAAGAGAAAAATGCGCAGAGCACTGTGGTTCCCTCTCATATCCTGTTGGATTAAGATTTAGAAGAGGATACTTTTATGTAGTAAAAAATAAAAAAGAAATAAATTTTCCTCTTCCCTTTTTTTTTTCTTTATTTCAATCAGAAAAAATTATTTGATATTAGACTTACTTTTGTGAAGAGACTCATTACGTAAATTTTTACTAATGAGCCAAAATTGAGACAAATGTTAAGAAACTCCTCAACAGTTATCCAAAGACATAACATATTTCCCGTTACTCACTCTTAAACCAAAATCAGAGTTGAATCTGATTCCACATTCGTTATAACAGTAGCCAAAGAAGCGTCTGTCTTGACTCTAGGAGGCCACCTGCCCCTGACGCACTCACCCCCCTCCCCCCACAGTCCCGGGTGGCTCCCCAGCCCCCGGAGACTCCCTCTGCCACCTGCTCTGCGCCTGATGAGTGTTGCCATGTCTCCCCAGGTGCCAGTCAAGCTCAGCCCGTAAACGGCGCATTGCCCTCCATGCCTTCCCCTACGATGCAGAATTTCAATATAGCTCCTCAGCCAGGGCCCAATAGCCAGCCAGGCGGGAGCGAGGCTGTCTTTGCCAATGGCCTCCCTCAAACCTTTGCTGCACGTAAGAACTTTTCTTGAAAACTTTCCAACACCAGTATATTTATGACATATGTTCCTTGCTTGATATATGTACAGATGCGTTGCCACGGTAAATGTCGATTCATTGGAAATTCTTAGTAAAGTACAACAGAAAGATTTTTATATGTATATTTTTGTGTAAAATTTTGTATTTCATTGCTTTCTATGATTTTAAAGGATGAAAAAATAAAGAAAATACTATTAATATTTTTTGAAATGAGATGTGCTTCTAAAAATGCACACATCAATAGTATATTTCGTTTTTTTTAAATGCTCTTACAAAATTATAAATATATCCGAGGGTTGCACTAAAAAGAAAAACAAATTCAATATATTGCCATGGCTTCACACCTGTATATATGTATTTTTAGATTACAGTCGCTCTTCCCAGTCAACATGAATTCATGCTAAGCCTCAGTATAGACTTGTGTTTGAACAGAAACCACATCACATTGAGTATCAGTTGACTGGTCTTTTACTACTTCATTCATCACTTAATTTTTTCTGTAGACCAAAAAGTGTGTGGTTTATGTTCCATGCACTCATAAGAATTCCTACTATAATTATTTTGTCCCATTCTTTTTTTATTTCTTATCTAGATTCCCCTTCTTCCCCCTCCCTCTCCCCTTGCCCCTTTCCACGATTTGACATTTAGCAAACTAGTCAGTCACCATGATATATATATACTGCATTCCTTCTAGAAGTATTCTCCTCGAGAGAAAATTCCCTTTTATCAAGAAAGTAACTTAGCCTACATTATCCATCCTAGGAGAAGGTTGCGCCTACTTTGTTAACCCACATGGTGATGTGTAGACCTTGCTTTAGCTTAAGTATGGCCAGTGTGCATATGTGGACAATATTAACCAGCTTATCAGGTAATCTAATGCTCATATGTATTTATTATGATATGGGGAAACCAAATGCAAGCTAAAAAAATGAGAATCAAAATGAAAAGACAAGTAAGTACCTGCTTGTATAGATTCATACAAATATATATTTTTTTATTATGACCATTATACCTCATACCTCTCATGATTAATGCTAGTATAGGAAAGGAAAAAAATCTTTTCCTTCTTTTTTTAATTATGAAAGTTAAGCTCAATATCAGCAGTCCTTGATAAGTAAAGTGGTAAGTGTCCACACATGTACTTGTCTCTTTGGTGCCACTTTTTTATGTGTTAGCTTACATGTTAACCTTCGCTTTTCACTCTCTTATTCCACCATTGTAATTGTTCTCATCCATAAGTCT
>BOPN01000429.1:50000-55412 GCA_017312705.2 Penaeus japonicus | reverse complement strand
AGAGAGAGAGAGAGAGAGAGAGAGAGAGAGAGAGAGAGAGAGAGAGAGAGAGCGAGAGTGTGTGTGTGTGTGTGAGAGAGAGAGAGAGAGAGAGAGAGAAAGAGAGAAAGAGTAAGTGAGAGAGAGAGAGAGTATGAGAAAGAGATAGAGATAGAGATAGATAGATAGATAGATAGATAGATAAAGAGAGAGAGAATCTTTCCGCTTAGCTAATAACAATGGCCTATAATGCTTCCTTCAGTGTGACATACATTCCACGCAGGATTATTAGCCGTTCGTCTCTCTTTCATCTTAGAGTAAAAGTGTGATGCTGTAATCAGTGAATCACAATCATTACCGTTTTCGTGTTTTGTAATTATAAAAAATTGAGAAATCGATCTATTTTATCGGAATTCAATGAAAGATTTAAAAAAAAGAAAAAAAAAAGAAGACTTAAATATCCAATCCGCACAACGAAATACGGAAAACATTTAAAAGTCTTGAACATTCGAGGTAGCTACAATATAAATTATTATGAAGAAAAAACATTATATACATTTAAAGCCATACGAGCAGGTATCACTTTCATGAACCATGCTAGTGACAGTGAACCAAACTGAATTTATTTTAAATGTTCTTTATATGATTGATTTATTCTGATCATCATGAATCATGCATGACACTTTCCTTCAGTACTCACATGATTTTAGCGCTTTTGCATGATTCCCCGGCTGTGCATGAGACCGCCCTTTGAATATTGTCAGTATTGTAGTAAAAATCTTTATAAACAGTAAAATATACCATTATATCAAATTGGCTTTATAGCTAATTCCATGTGATTACTTTTAATTCCCTTCCAAAATGAAATGATTTATTGCATCCTTGACCTTTCTTTCTTTTACTGTTTTTTTTTTTTTTTTTTTTTTCTCAAGGAAAGGTTTTCAGTTGTAACTGTGAAGATAATGAACTGATAATGTTTCTTCCTTTAATTCCTAATTATTTATTTATTTCTGCTTTATATCAGTGATACCTGTGACTTGATATTTCTTGGTTCATATCAGAGAGATTTGAATAGATATGTATATCATTTTAATCTTTTATTTTCACTGGCATTTATATGTTAAATATTTCACAAAATATTTTTCACTTCTTTTATTGCAAATTTCAGCATTCATTCCTGTAGTAGACATGATATTCACATAGACACATATACATAATAGCTTATAGATATAGTTCTATATCCTTCTCTCTATATGTGCACTTGTGATATCACATCCTATAACCATGACTCCAATTACCTTTCTATTCATTTATTATGATTATGTGCTAAAATTACTGTTTCTATAACTTAAAAAGGATATTCAATTTTTTTAAACCCAATTTTCCTGTGCCTTAGAATGGTCATTTATTAAAGGTGATTTGATAGAGATGTACAATATAGATAAGGGGTACAATCAGTACATAGATAACCACATCAAATACAGCCACAATCATCAATATCTGTGATACTTTTTTCCTCCCAAGAAAATCAGTAGAAGGATTATTAAAACTTACCATGACATGCTAGATCTCCAAGGCACATCTTGCTCGTGTTCTCTCTCTATCTCTTTATCATTCCATTCACACTTCCTTTTCTCCCTTTGGTCAACGACAATCCACCCGTCCACGAGCAACTACTCTCTCTCTCTTTCACTTTCTCTCTCTTTTTATATATATTTTTTCTGTGTCTCTCATTCTCAACATTTCTCTTTTCTCTTCCTATTTCTCTCTATTTCTATATATTTTTCTTTTTCAACATTTCTCTTTTCTCTTCCTCTTTCTCATCTCTTTCTCTATATTTCTCCTCCTTTGTCTCTCTCTTTCTCTATATTTTTCTTCCTCTTTCCCTATCTTTCTCTTTCTCTTTCCCTTTCTTTATATTTTTCATTGTTTCTCTTCCTCATTCTATTTCCCTTTCCTTTTTCCTTTCCTTTTCTCTGTCTTTACCCCCCCCTCTCTCTCTCTCTCTCTCTCTCTCTCTCTCTCTCTCTCTCTCTCTCTCTCTCTCTCTCTCTCTCTCTCTCTCTCTCTCTCTCTCTCTCTCTCTCTCTCTCTCTCATATGCACACGCACACATTCTTTCGCTCTCTCTGCCTCTCTGTCTCTCTCTCTCTCTCTGTCTCTCTCTGTCTCTCTCTCTCTCTCTCTCTCTCTCTCTCTCTCTCTCTCTCTCTCTCTCTCTCTCTCTCTCTCTCTCTCTCTCTCTCTCTCTCTCTCTCTCTCTCTCTCTCTGTGTCTGTTTGTCTGTTTCTCTCTCTTTCTCTCTTTCTCTATTTTTCTTTCTCTATCTCTTTTTCTTTCTCTCTTCTTTCTTTCTTTCTTTCTTTCTTTCTTTCTTTCTTTCTTTCTTTCTTTCTTTCTTTCTTTCTTTCTTTCTTTCTTTCTTTCTTTCTTTCTTTCTTTCTCTCTTTCTCTCTTTCTTTCTTTCTTTATTTCTTTCTGTCTTTCTCTCTCTCTCTCTCTCTTTCTCTCTCTCTCTCTCTCTCTCTCTCTCTCTCTCTCTCTCTCTCTCTCTCTCCCCTCCCCCCTCTCTCTCTCTCTCTCTCTCTCTCTCTCTCTCTCTCTCTCTCTCTCTCTCTCTCTCTCTCTCTCTCTCTCTCGGCAGGCAAAATATTCCTTCCTCTGTTCCTCACGGCTCAGTAATTCATATGGTTTTCCCACACAGGTTGCTCCATCTCGGGACCAGAGGGATGCAATCTCTTCATCTACCACCTGCCACAGGAGTTCGGTGATGCTGAGCTGATGCAGATGTTCATTCCCTTTGGAAATGTTATCTCCTCCAAGGTCTTTATTGACAGAGCCACCAACCAGAGCAAGTGCTTCGGTAAGTGGGCTTCCACAAGTTATTAACACTTGTGAATTTTTTTGTGTGTTTGTCACATTTCTTATCATCTTATTCAATCCATCAGTTTTGCTGCAAAAGTTGTTTATTTTTAATTTTAGTTTTGTGCATTTCATGCAAGTTTAATATAAAAACTAGTCATTAGCCATATGCTTTAGACAAATGCATATTTTTCCTAAAAGAATTCTTCCCTTCCCCACACTGCTTTTACATTCTTCCTAAAAGACTTCTTTCCTTTCCCCCAAACAGGTTTCGTGAGTTTTGACAACCCTGCCTCGGCTCAGGCTGCAATCCAGGCGATGAATGGCTTCCAGATTGGCATGAAGCGTCTAAAGGTTCAGCTCAAGCGACCCAAGGATGCCAATAGACCTTACTAACGGCCGCACTCAGTAGGGGAGACCAGGTAAGAGATGAGAGGCATTCTGTCTGCGAGACTTTTTGTTCTATTATCTTGTTGCTAGGAATAAAGTACCTTATATAATGCATAGCATTATACTCTGATAAACATACATTTTATATAGATATGAATTTTTTTGGTTTTGTATCAGTCAGTTTGTTATTATGAGCTAGCTAGATTTATAGTACCAGTAAATATATAATTATTTTAGCTCACTCTTTCAAGAAGTAGGACTGTAATTACTACTAAAACAATTTAACAAGTACAGCAGATCTGTAAAAGTTGGAAAAATATATTGCTTATATAGCATTAAGTTGAATCTCACACAGAATTAAGTAAGATAGATACTTAAGTTTTAGTTGCTGTAAAGTAGATACATGTATATATTCATCGATAACGTATTTTCATTACTCTTCTTTTTTCCAGGGGTATCCAACGGTGAATCAGTTCTTCAAGAAGATGGCTCCGTGTTTATCATAGCTTGAATATGACATTTATATCAAGTATTAGGAATCCAAAGCTTAGGCGATAAGAAGAAAAAAAAAAAAAAGAAAAAAAAAAGCGAAGAAAAATACTAGAAAAAATTTAACTTCCTCTGCAAGATGAACATTATTCCCATATTTCTATACAACAAGTGCTACATATACGAGTCCAGAGAGCTTGAGTTGCTACACTAGCGTCAGAAGGCCTCATTGGTGGCAAAAGTGAGACAGACCCTGAAGAACAGGCTGTCACAATATTTAATGCTTAAAGTGGTATAGTAAGTCCACAGTTGAGGCCTGGGCTGCTGTGTACACAAACTGTATATACGTTGTACCTAGCTGTGGCACGGTACCAAAAAGGACTGGGGCTGTATGTCCCTCTCCACTCACATGTTGATAGCCATGTTATTACTGAGAGTATGGAAACAATATTTTTAATATTAATAAGCCTTCTGTTAAAGTTATATTACGTATCATAATATTTCAACTATATCATATTGTTAAGAATAGTAGTATACTTAAGACACGCTCTATCAGCTGTACGCCATTTTGTGCGAGTTGGCCGGGTGATTTGGATCTCCCAGCACAGGATGTGTCCTAACCCGCCCCGCTGACGGGTTGCTCCTTCAGGGTACTAAGTGTTGCGTGTCTCGTGTCTGTTGCCTCACGCCCTGCGCTGTGCCCGGGCACCCACGCAGCCACCACTCCCTGGCTGTCGTCTGTCATGGCTCGGTATTCGCCCATGTTTTTACCTGGTAGTCTGTGGGCGTGCTGTCCACAAGTGCTTAGCTCGAAACTGGGCCTCCATAGCAGTGACGCCGTGTGCACTGGTGCTCCTCACGCCATCTTGTGTGTGCCGTGTGGCCGGGCGGGGTTCCAGGACCCCACCAGACCAGGGCGTTGAGGTCTCTTCCAGCTCCACAGTTGGACAACCAAAGTGATGGCCTCAAAGGGTTCAGAGGCCCCTAGTCTAGTGTCAAACTAGAGGATTAGCTTCTCTATACCTGTAGATGCCTATAGATAAATAGTTTAAAGCGCTAGATAGCTTTCAAGTATAGAGGAAGTCTCATAAAGACACATTGTATATAAGCTGAAGGTAAAATTTATAGGACTATTGACCCTGCATTTGATCATGTGTACAGTGGATAGCATATTCACTAGACTAAGGGTACTAACGCTTATCTCCAGTCAATTTTATATCATGATATATTTTTAAATCATTTGTATCCAATGGTTTAATAAGATTTGTGCATTTCTTTGTGGCTTAGATTTTTAGACATCTGTATGTTTGTCAGATCAAAGTGGCATTATTTTCTAGTCAAGGTGTACTTGTTATTTTTTTAAAAGATTACAGTTTGCAGCGATCTTTCATCTATGATCTCAGACATTCCATCTAGTCATTATTATTGTTTTACCTGCAGTCTTGGGTATTGATTACTTCTCTTCTCTTATAATACTATATGTCATACATACACATAACTTTTGAACCATTGACAGAAATGTGCCAAGAGAGTTCAAGATGATTTCTCCATTACCTGGTCTATTTTATTCATTTCATATATTTACATGTTATACACCCTCGTGGTTTAGGAGTAAGAATTACTAATTTCTGAAAAAAAAATGAAGCTGTTTCTCTGACATAGCATATCTAGTCCAATATGTACATACGCACCA
>BOPN01000429.1:22500-40000 GCA_017312705.2 Penaeus japonicus | reverse complement strand
CTTTTTTAAAATGACGGTAGAACTCAAAGACCCTTTCAAAATAGACGGTAGAACTCAAAGACCCTTTCAAAACAGACGACAGAACACAGAGTCCTTTACAGAACTAGAACAACACGAACGCAAACCCGACGACGGAGGAACTCACCTCTCTCCGCCGATGAGGATGATCGGATGAAACGTGTTGAAGGAGAGACTCGTCATCACCACGCGGCGCTTCTGCATCACACTCTGAACGCACAGAGGTCGTGACTGCCGGACGTGCAGGTCGTACACGTATATACGACCCTCGTCCGTCACGGCCACGAAGACGCTGCTGCTGAAGGCTGACCAGCTCGTGGCGGCCACTGAGCCTCCCATGTCTAGGGTGATGAGAGGCGTCCTGGCAGGGCAGGGCGGCCGGAAGGGTAGAGGGGGTCACGGGGGACGGGGGTTACTGCGTGTCCTTGCAGGGATCATGAGGGTGATGGTGAGGATGAGGATGAGGGTGATGATGAGGATGATGGTGATGGTGGTGGTGGTGGTGGTGGTGATGGTGATGGTGATGGTGATGGTGGTGGTGATGGTGATGGGGATGTTGATGTGATGGTGATGGTGATGATGATAGCAATAGTAATAATATTAATATCAATAATAATTTAATCAAATTACTATGGTGATGATGATGGTAATTACGATATTGATAATAATAATGACAATAACAATAATATCCAAACCAATAATGCTGATAAATGAAATAAAAATCACCATTCACAAAGCCACAAACAACAATCATATCTCAGAACAAACCAAACCCACTCACGTAGTCTCCTGAAGCCAGACTTTAACCGACCAATCCACAGAACAGGAGAGGAACACTTTATAATAGAACTTATTCCAACCCACATCTCTCACGGGCGCAGAGTGGGCGGGGTAACGGATGAAAGTGTGCGAAGAACAAGACACAGAACACTGGATAACGCATCCTGTGTCTATTCCTATTAGGAGTTCGCTCTCGTTGTCCGGTCTGAAATCTATACACGTGCCAGTACCTGTGGGACAGTGCTTGGGTTAAGTGAGGTCAGGAGGTCACGCTCACTATACTTATTGTGGGATTCGAGGATGGGAGTGATAGTGATGGTGATTGGGGTTGATTGGTATGAAATGAGGTTAATTGTGATGATGATAAGGGTGATGAGGATGAAAGTTATGGGGAAGAAATTATGGTCATCATAATGATAAAAGTAATAGTAGGGATGGTTACGATGTTAATGATAAGGTTTATAATAATAACAATGATGATAATTACCATTATTATCATCATCATTATCATTATCATACTTATTATTATCATCATCATTATCATCAATATTAGCATAGTGATAATTAATGCTATCTATTATCCTTATTACTGTATTGTTATCATTGATATCTCTCCCATTGTTATTCTAATCATTATTGTTAATACAATGTGTCCCTTTCGCATTACAGTGGCCATAGCATCTTTAACGAAAATAATTGTACTCCGAATAAACCTGTCGAATAAATCTACGTTCTTTGAAACCCATATTTAACTAAATCACAGTAGTATATGTAATTAAAGGATATCAATATTAAGTATGTAAATTCATCCATGACGGATTTGCTGCCTTATATAGAGGTAAGAGTATCACATAAACTAGTCAAAGCACCAGCATAAAACTTCTTCATTAAAAAAAGATAACACTACCTGGGTATTTCTTAATGTACCATATACTCTGAAGTGTGTCCCGTAAATAAGCATAAAAGGCGAAAAGGCGATGTCTTATATTATATATTATTCAAAATATGTGCCTTATCCCTTGCTAATCTTTCATAATAAAAAAAAACGCTATGCATGGTTGAACGAAACTAGAAGTTTGAAGAGAGTCCCTATAGTAGTAACAGGGAAGAATAAAAACAGCCTTATTAGATCATTGTAGGTTTGACCCCCATCGCTATAGTAAAGCATTGTGCCCCGACATCTTAAACCTCTGAACAATGTATATGAATGCTAAGTTGATGAATTTTTACAGGTTGGGAGCAAAGTAGTTTGTGAATTTGGTATAAAAGAACAATAATTTGCATAAATAAAGATTACAAGAGTGTTCATGACTGTTCTAACACCATGCTAACTAAGAGAACAGAAATATTTCTAAGTTACAAAATTCTTATTGAATCAAGTCTCTGGAATTGTTTCTATAATACACAGAGTGCTCTTAAAGCCACGAGGACCCTCATTTAATATACTACAAATATAAAAATGAATATCAAAATAAACGCACAAACGAACTGGTCCATATCATACATTCTGTGTGGGAAACGCTAAACATGATCATATAATACTTAGGCTTGGATACAGACAAAAATATAAATATAGAAACATAAAATATAAAGTGGTGGAGGAAAGTGAAAACCTTACTGTTAAGAATACAAGCGAATACCTGAACAAAATATCACAGAATGCCATATCATATAATCCCTCAAGCATAAACTTATCCAAAACATCAAAATAAACTTTCATACGCGACTACCCGCCTTCAAGAGAATTTTTGTCACTCTTGGAGTCCTGAGTGAAGCTGAAAATATCTTTGGATTTGAGCCGCGAGTCTCCGAAGTACCATTGGGTGAGTCGGCCATCTTTTGCCACAGAGAAGAGTCGGAGGTCCTCGCCTGGGTCTGTGTGTACCCACTTCACCTGGAATTGAAATATGTGGATGGCGAAAAGTCTTAAACATCTGGAGTGTAGGAAGATGATTTTAGAGCTATGTGTGTAAATAATAATAATGATAGTAATAAAAAGATAAAACGGGAAAAAACAATGTATATTTAGGATCATATCGTCATCCTTAGACTTATAGGGAATCAGATTATATATATATATATATATATATATATATATATATATATATATATATATATATATATATATATATATACATATATATATATATATATATATATATGTGTGTGTGTGTGTGTGTGTGTGTGTGTGTGTGTGTGTGTGTATGTGTGTGTGTGTGTGTGTGTGTGTGTGTGTGTGTGTGTGTGTGTATGTATATATATATATATATATATATATATATATATATATATATATATATATATATATATATATATAGATATATATATATATAGATATAGATATAGATATAGATATATATATATATATATATATATATATATATATATATATATATATATATATATAATTTTTTACCTCTCTGACCGGGACTCGAACCCTAAAAAATTCTATATATATTAAAATGCGTTACTGCATTCAAACATCTTTCTCACATATATATAACCTCGGTAACTTGATTTGGGACTTTAATTTGTGATTCCGTTGCTGCCGAGTGCTCGCGGGAATTGTCCGTGAAAATTCGCTATCACTGCTCTGCTAAGAGCACATAGGTAATGTCCATGACATCTCATAAGGCGTCTGGTTAGACAATTCTTTTAGCAGGTCGAGTAGCCGACCGGTTTCAACATCGTACCTGTCAATTTTACGGCGCGGGTTCGAGTCCCGGTCAGGGAGGTAAAAATTTCTCTATATATTAAAATGCGTTACTGCATTCAAACATCTTTCTCATATATATATATATAATTCTTTCTTTTTCATTTTTTATTTCCCTCTATCTCTTTCTCTTCCTCTTGAACTGGTGTTAAGGAGAAAAGAGCACTAGACGAATAAGCCATAACCTCAACAACAGCAGAAATAGTATAAGCAAGCTCAAAAATCAACAGTAATAACAAGAGTTAGTCCAGCAACAAAATCAATAACACCAGCACTAAAAAAAAAAAAAAAAAAAAAAAAAAAAAAAAAACACTAATCTTAGCCACACATAAAACAGAGTAAAAAACACACACACACACGCACGCACCTTGCACACGGGGAGAATGTGCTTGCCGTTCATTGCAGTGGATGCAACTGCCCTGACCTCGTCTGAGTACTCGACGTTGTACACGACCACCGTCCCGTCACTCCATCCCGCTGCCAGCATGCTGCCGCGCTGGCGAAGGTTAGAGTCCATTTTCCTTTTCCTTGTGTCTGATTTTTTTTTTTTTTTTTTGTGTGTGTGTTTGTGTTTTGTTTGGTGTTTGATGGGGAGTTTGTTGTCTTTCTTTTTGTTTGTTTGTTTGGTTTGTGTATATCTTTTTTAATATGATATATGTTGATATGATCATCAGTATTGTATTGAATTAGTACATGCTGATCAGGAATATAAGTACTATATATGTAGCATATCCATATTTTTATCTACTACTATTTGTCTAGCACTCAATATCATACATCATTATCTTATGGTAGATTAAGCAAATCAAATTACTTTGATATTAAGACCACATGGAGAAAAAAAGAAAAGAAAATGACCACTATGTTCAAATTGAATGCAAATTGCGCACATCATCACATCAAACATATAAGAAAAGAAAAATCACACATTTCTAAATATTTCTGTCCAAAACGTCAGAAAAAAAAGATCAAAGCAAAACATCACACTAGCATTAGTTTCCTCAAACAGCGTGAAGATTTAGCATGAATGAATAGGAAGCAAAAAAAAAAAAAAAAAAAAAAAAAAAAAAAAAAAAAAAAAAAAAATTGGAATCCTATATAACTCTTCGTCGTACCGTAGGATGGAAGCCGACACACATCACACTGCATGGGGAGTGGAGAGTCCTTTCCGGGCAGGCAGGATTCTTAAGGGTGAAAAGGCACAGCATCCCAGCTCCCTCTGTCCCGCATATGTCGCCTGAGGGGGTGGATGATAGGGGAAGGGAGAGTAACGAGAGTGGGGGAGAGAAGGTGGAGGTAGGGGGAGAGGAGGTGGAGGAAGGGGGAGTGGAGGTGGAGGAAGAGGGAGAGGAGGAGGAGGGTGGGGGATTGAGGTGGAGGAGGAGGAGAGGTGGGTGAGGAAAGGGAGATTGAGGTGGGGGAGGAGAGGGGGATTGAGGTGGAGGAGGAGGAGGAAAGGGGGAGAGGAGGAGGTAATGGTGGAGGAGGAGGGGGGGACAGGAGGAGAGAAAGGAGTGAAGGTGTAGGAGGAGGGGGGGGGGAGAGAAATAGAGGAGAAGGGGAGGAGGAGGAGGAAGAAGATGAGAAGGAAGAGAGGGAGGAAGGACGGAAAAGACGAAAAACATCAAGGAAAAGAAGAGATTGATGAAGAAAGAGTACATGACAGCAAGAACAGTAACGGAGAAGGAGGCGAAGGAAAAGAAAAAATAAACATCGTAAGAGCAGAAGAAAGACAAAAAAGATGTAAAATAGATAACTTTTATAAATCTTTTCTTCAAAACAAAACACGAAAAAAGTGAAGAAAAATATCATACCAAAATGCAAAGCCCGAAAAAGTAACTAATATAACAATATCAAACCATAGATGACCTTAAAGAGAGAGAGAGAGAGAGAGAGAGAGAGAGAGAGAGAGAGAGAGAGAGAGAGAGAGAGAGAGAGAGAGAGAGAGAGAGAGAGAGAGAGAGAGAGAGAGAGAGAGAGAGAGAGAGAGAGAGAGAGAGAGAATGAGATTCATCGTGACCTGATCAAAGGGTCAGAGAGAAAAAAAAAGAGGATATGAGGTTCTGGAAATGAGCCATTTATGTTGTCTTTTGTGACGTGTATAAGTACACCCCGGGGTCATTTTATTGTTTCAGCTGTCAAAAAGATTTCTTTGTTATGTATGTAGTTGTTGTGTTATGACTTGTAAGAAGAATTACAGTTTTTTTTATTACTCTTTTTTTAGTAATGTCTTTGTTTATATGTTCATTTCTTGTTTAGTTTCTTGTTGTCAGTTCTTGCCTTTTGATTAGCAGTAGAATTATTTTGTAATTTGATCTAACACATTCATTAATTAACTCAGGCTATTGTTAAATAATTTAGACATTCCTGTCAAGTTATTATCTTCCTCACACGTCCAAACAATCTACCCTATTGTTTTATTATTTTTATTTTTTTATGTGATAATTACTTCAAGTATATAATCTAACTCTCTACCAAACCGCCATTAACCTCATTGACATAATAGATATTCTGCTCATTCACTGATTATTACTCACACACGCCTTTATCGATATTGTATTCATTCATCCACAAGAAGAGTTCATATACTTATATTGAATCCACACATCCACAAACACAATTTATAACCATCTACATCTCCAAAACCACATCCACACACCCACCAACGCAAGCTACATACTCCCACACTCCCAATATCGCATCCACACTATCCACTATCACAATCCACACACACCCACACTCTCAAATTCACATCCACACACCCACCAACGCAATCCACTCACACCCACAAACACAATCCACACACGCCCACACTCTCAATATCACATCCCCACACCCACAAACACAATCCACACACGCCTACACTCTCAATACAACATCCGCACACCCACAAACACAATCCACACACGCCCACTCTCTCAAAATCACACCCACACACCCACAAACACAATCCACACACGCCCACACTCTCAATATCACATCCGCACACCCACAAACACAACCCATACACACCCACACTCTAAAGTTATTATCCACATACCCACAAACACAATCCACACATCCCACACTCCCAATATCACACCCACACTATCCACACACACAAAACCACACACCCACCCACCCACATCACCGACCTCCCATCCACACACACACATCCCCACCCCTCACAAGAAGCCAACTAACCGGCAGTGTAGGCAGCAGCGAAGAGATCCGGATAAACGGGACTCCACGTGATATCCGAAACGACCAGAGTGCGAGAGTTGTCGTGACTGAATTTCCAGAGCGGTAACAGGGAACCCTCCATCGGGTGGTACTCGTCGCCCCCGTCCTCCCAGTACTTGAAATCTGGAGGGAAACGTAGGGAGAGAGAGAGGGAGAGGGAGAGGGAGAGGGAGAGGAGAAGAAGAGGGAGGAGAGGAGAAGGAGAGGGAGGGAGGGAGGGAGGGAGAAAGAGATAGATAGATATATAGATAGATAGAGAGGGGGGAGGGGAAGGAGAAAGAGAGAGAGAGAGAGAGAGAGAGAGAGAGAGAGAGAGAGAGAGAGAGAGAGAGAGAGAGAGAGAGAGAGAGAGAGAGAGAGAGAGAGAGAGAGAGAGAGAGAGAGAGAGAGAGAGAGAGAGAGAGAGAGAGAGAGAGAGAGAGAGAGAGAGAGAGAGAGAGAGAGAGAGAGAGAGAGAGAGAAGCAGTAGGCATCAGGGATGCGTTTATGTGTGTGAGGGGGCAGACATAAAGAAAGAAGAGAGGATATAGATAGAGAGAAAGTAGGAAAAATATAAATAGAGAGAAAGCGAGGAGAGAGACATATATACAGAGGAAAAGAGGGAAGGGAAGGTAAACAAGAAATGATGGGAGCAGAGACAGAGAGAAAAGGGGGAAGGGAGAAAGAGAAAGGGGAAAGGAAACAAATTAGGCAGATAAACAAATAGACTGGCGCGTCTGGTTACTGGCGCCTGGAGACTGTGTCCAAAAAGTCTTTCATCTTGGTCGCCATTTCATCTTTTTCCATTTTAGAAATCTCATAATGCTCTCTCTCTCTCTCTCTCTCTCTCTCTCTCTCTCTCTCTCTCTCTCTCTCTCTCTCTCTCTCTCTCTCTCTCTCTCTCTCTCTCTCTCTCTCTCTCTCTCTCTCTCTCATTCTTTCTCTCTCTCTTTCTTATTCTCTCTCTTTCTTATTCTCTCTCTCTCTCTCTCGCTCTCTCTCTCTCTCTCTCTCTCTCTCTCTCTCTCTCTCTCTCTCTCTCTCTCTCTATCTATCTATCTCTATCTATCTCTCTCTTTCTCTCTCTCTCTCTGTCTCTCTCTTTCTCCTTTTCTCTTTTTCACTCTCTCTCTCTTTCACTCTCTCTCTCTCTCTTACCTCTCATCACAACATTCCTCCTTCCACACAACACCTCACCTTGCGTAATGTCATCGTAAAGATTTTGAGTTATCATCCGTTCCACAATCCGCGAGGACTTCGGTAATCCGGGAACGTCCCGGATTTGAGGTACGTCACGGGGGTTTCTTGGGGTTTCCGCGGGGGGAGGGCTGTTGCTGTGGCATTGCTGTGGGTCAGGTTGTGTAGGGCGTGGTAGGTAGAGGGATAGGTATATGGAGATAGGGGGGGGAGATTGGGGAGAGTAGGTAGGGAGAGAGAGGGAGGAGAGGAGGTAGGGGGAGAGATTGAGGAGAGGAGATAGGAGAGAGAGGGAGGGATAAAGGGAAAGAGGGTGAGAGAAATGGAGGGAGGGAGAGAGAAAGAGAGATAGAGATAGGTAAACAGACAGATAGAGAGAAAGAGAAAGGGAGAGCGAAAGAGAGGGAAGGATGGAGAGAAAGTGAGTTAGAGATAGATAAACAGAGGGAGGAGGGTGGGAGAAAGAGCGAGAGAGTTAGAGATAGATTGAATGAGATATAGAGAAAGATAAATAAATGGATAGAGAGAGAGAGAGAAAGAGAAGGAGACAGGAAGAGAGAGAGAGAGAAGTGGAAATGTAAAAATATTAGCAAACTCAACGGTTAACATCTTGGAAATATGTAAATATAGCTTATTACTATTTACATAATATCATTATTATCAATATGGGATACATATGTATTAAGATCAATGGAAAATGTTTGCAGATAAAGAAAAAGAGGATACGTAATAAAAACAAAAAAGAGGAAGAAAATAAAGAAAATGGAAGAAAAAGATAGAAAAACAACTATTTAAACAAGAGAAAATGAACAAAAAGAGAAGGGGGAAAAAGGAACAGAAAGCGAAAAGAAAAGATAGTAACGTGAAAAGAGAGAGAATAAAAATAAATGCTGAAAATGGAAAAGTATAAAAGAAATTAAAAGTAGATTCTAAAATGGAAATTATAGGAAGAAGAAAATGCACAAAGAAGGGGACACTAAAAGAGGAGGAGGATATGAATGAAGAGAACAGAGGAATAAAGAAATAAAAGACGAAAAAAGAAAGATGGAAGTAACATATGGACTGAAGAGTAGAAGAAAAATATAATAATAATGAAGATGAAAAAGAAAACGAAAGAGGAGAAAAGAGAAATAGAAAACGAGAAAGTATATAATGATGATGAAAAAACGAAGAGGAAAGAAGAAAGAAAACGAAAACTTGAAGAAAAAAAAATGAAAATTAAAAAATCAACTAACCATCTTTTCCGGTGTGAACGACTTGTCCTTCTTATCATCTCTCTCCTTCTCCATCTCCTCTTCCTTCAGTTTTTGCGCCTTCATTTCGAAGTCGATGTTGTAGGCGTCGTAGATGACTGAGAATCCGACGTTATCCGAAAAGATTCTCGTGTTGGCAGGTTCTGTCTGTATCGCTATTTGCTGTCGGGAGAAGAAGGAGGAGGAGGAGGAGGAGGAGGAGGAGGAGGAGGAGGTGAGTTGTGGTTATTCTTGGTAGATCTTCCACCCCATCCCTCCCCTTTCCTTCTTTTATTTTTCTCACTCTTCCCTTCCTTCATTTCTTTCCACTCACCTTCATTCCCCATCATGCTCTCACAGTCCCTTCTTCCTTCTCTTACTTCCCTTCCTTCCATTCGCCGTCCTTCGCCCCTCACGCTCTTACTCTTCCTTCCTTCCACTCGCCGTCCTTCCCTTCCACGCCTTCATCCCCCCCCCCTCATTCACCTCCTTCCACTCACCCTTCACACCCCCTCAGTTCCCCTCCTTCCCTTCCTTCCCCTCCTTCCACTCACCCTTCACCCCCCCTCAGTTCCCCTCCTTCCCTTCCTTCCCCTCACCTTGAGAGCGAAATGCGCCGTCTGCGACACGCGTTCGCTGAAGTTGAAGGGGTTGGCCTGGGCGTCTATTCTGGCCAGCTCCTCCTTCGAGATGACGCCGCAGTAAGGGTCTTCTTCCTCCTCCGCCTGTTTCTCGGCTGCCATGGCTGTTGGGGGTGGGGGGGCAGGGTGGGGGGTGAGATGAGGTAAGGGACGGTGGTCTGTTTTGTTTTGTTTTGTTTTGTGGGGTTCGTGGGGTTGGTTCTTTGTTGGTTCGTTTCTGTTCGTTTTGTTGTTGTGTTTGTGCGTCGTTCGTTATTGTAGATGTGTTTTGTGATTAGTTCAATGTTTCATCAGTTTTATATAGATAATTTATAAGCAGATTTATATACAAATCGATAGATATACAAACAAATAGACAAGAGGCTGAAAAAATAGCAAGTCATAGGAGTCCGAGCACTGAAACACTGAAACGAAACATTCGAAACACTGCCTGACCCAAGAGCGCCGCCTTTGTGTAAGGATCGAGCTCCTCTTCGGGTTCCTCTTGCTCGGGAGGCTCGTTCCTGTAGAGGTCCCTGGGGTCGAGGGTCAGGAGGTCCATGGTCAGGTCTTGCTCTTCGGGGAGGTAGGCCTGTTTCGTGACGTCGAAGCGGACCGCGTTCTTGCGGAGTTCGCTGTTGGCGGTCAGGCGGATCTCGACGATGCGGTCTCGGATCGGCCGTTTCTGCGCGAGGAGGGATTTTTTGTGTTTGGCTTTGGTTGTTCGGTTATGCAATATTTATGGGTGTGTGTAAAGTATGTATGTACATAAATACACACACACACACACACACACACACACACACACACACACATATATATATATATATATATATATATATATATACATATATATATATATATGTGTGTGTGTGTATGTCTGTGTATGTGTGTGCTTACTATATACAAAGAGAGAGAGAGAAAGAAAGAGAAAGAAAAAGAAAGGAAAAAAAAGAAAAATATCCCACAATAGGAAGAAAACCTCCTTCCTCCTCCCTCTCCTTCCTTCACCTGACCTGACCTGACCTTTATCTCGAACATGGGCTTCGCATTCTTGGCCTGCGCTGGCTCCTTCTTCCCGTACTTCCTCCAGTGCACTTTCTTTTTCTCTGGCTTCGCCTTCTTCTTAGAAGTGGGACCTGACCCTTGACCCAAGACGGCGTTCATTCTGGCCGGCGAGATGGGGTGATCGGGCGGTTGGAATTGTTATTGCTTTTAGGTCTATCATCTGTGTCGTTATTATTGTTATCAATTCTAATATTATTACCATTATTTTTTGTATTATCATTGCCTTTATCATTATTACTATCATTACCATTATCATTGTTTTTACTAATACTATCTTTATTATTTTATTATCATTATTATTAATATCATTAATTATATCATCATTATTACCATTATTGTTATTATCCTTATTATTACCTATAATATTATCATCATCATCATTATCACTGCCATTACCATCATCATCATCACCATAGTTATCATCAACGACCATTACTCCCAAAACCATCATTACAATCATCCTCATCAATCAACATTCAAACACTCCCAGACGAGCTCGCTTCCCGCCCACAGCCCACACCTCGCAACCCTCTTCCGGAACTCACTTGCACAGGAGCTTCAGTCGCTTCATCTTGTTGCTGTTCGCGGTCGGCCAGATGCTGTTGCTCGTCTTCGAGGGCTGTCGCTTGAGGGCCGGCGTGGGCAGAGAGCGGACGGGTTTGGGTAGAGGCTCTCCTTCGGGAACGCCCACGATCTGCGTCAGGCGGCTCAGCATTCGGAACCTTTTGACTGCGGCTGAAGGTCCGCCCCTGAGGTAGTGAGGTCTTGGTGTTTTTTTTTTTTTTTTTTTTTTTTTTTTTTTTTTTTTTTTTTTTTTTTTTTTTTTTTTTTAGGGGGGTGGGGTGGGGGTTCTTTATGCCTTTTTCTCCTTTTTTTATTGTTGTTTGGTGGTTATTCGGGGTGGAGTGTGGATTTTTTTTTCGTTTTCGCGATTTTGGGGGGGATTTTATAAGGATTTTTTTTCTTTTTTGCGGTTTTATGGGACTTTTTGGCGTTTTTTTTGCGATTTTTAGACATTTTATTGGGTTTGTTGTCGATTTTTTTAATGTTATTTTGCTCGGGTTTTATTTTGATATTTATTGTTTTTCCGACTTTGGGACATTCAAGTTATCGAGATTTAATCTTATGAGAGGCGGGGGGGGGGGGGGGTAAATGGGTGCCGTGGAAGACATTGAATATAATGTGCAATAAGCTTTAGCAAAGGATGAAGTCTTACCAAAAGATGAGAAGACAAAATGGGACACGATTTTTTTACCATGATACATACGATCGTATATAACTACAATAACCAATGTTGATAAGTTGATAAGCTAAATAAAGCTAAATAAATCGAGTTATCGAGGCAAATCTGCCATGCACCCTTTCATAAAAGAAGAAAAAAAGACAGAAAATTAAGAAGATTACTTTAAGTTTATTTTCAAAAAAAAAAAAAAAAAAATCTAATAAGAGAAATATATATCAACATTCACGTAACATAACACTTTCATAAAGGCCATGCAAAGAAATTAATATAATACTCTGGAAATTATAACTCTGATATAAAATGTAGCTGATACTCATTAATAATAATCTGAAGACGCTGAAAGAAAGCATTAGTGAGAAAATTTTGAAACGAAACAACAATGAGTGACAAGTAAACAAGAAGTAGATAAGAAAAAAAAAGCTGTGAGTTAACAGCCCAAAGCCATGTCAACATCTAACAGCATTTGTATTTTTTATTTATTTATTTTTTTTTTTCAATATTCAGAAAAAAAAACAAAATATACGGCAGGAGCTTTTTGTTACTTGTGTTAGTCTTAACAAATTTAATAATATCCCCTTAAAGTTATTTATTATATCTTAAGTACTATATCTTAATTAAACGTGGATACAGAATATGCTAATTTTCATCATCACTGATACACATACTGGCCATGCGATAGGATGTGTAAGAAAGAAAATATTATACCAAGACAAGCTTCAAGAACTGCAGATGCAATAATTCCAGGAGAAGATGCAATCAATCAGGTAAAGAAAATAGGATTAGTAATAGGTGAAATACGAATAACACTGTGATAGGCATCAAAATTGTACCATAGATAATACCTTTAAACTGTACCTTTAAACTTAACAGACATCATATTTAATTAAAATCTTGACTACAATTTAGATGCCGTATCACCTGCATACGATGATATCACACGAAATTAAACAGAACATTCACAAATACAAATGAAATAAAGGGAGTAATACAAGCCTCAAGATTCGAGCCATGAAAAGCCACTCGCAAAAAATATTTAGTAAACAAACAGAAGACAACAACAATAACAGCGACAACATGGAAGGAATTAGACTCAGAATAGTTACGGAGGTTTTTCGGATGCTTCGTCTTGTTCGCCATTTTCCGTCCTAAAAATTAATGAGATTTTTGAATCAGTAAACACGTTCTTCTAATATTATGTTATTTCTGTCCGTGTGGTGCTTGTAATGCCTCTTTTTCACTCATTTTGTTTGGTTTTATATAGTTGTACTATATGACTATACTATTGCTGTATGAATTTATTTTACGATCTATATCAAAGAGGAATCTATTATCTAGAAGAAAATATCAAGCAGAGGGGAAAAAAACTATACAAATTGCCTATGATGAAACTGGCTTTATATGTAGAGCTAATTGAGTTGATGTCTATTTGCAAGAAATAAGTATGATTTGTGTACTAGGAGAGTCCTATATTCCTCAATATATTTAGTTTAGATCACTCTAAAGAATATTTTGAAAAATATTTTGAGCCCTGAGATAGATTTTGTAATCAGTTACCTTTTTATAAATATATATATGTGTGTCTGTTATACTTTATTTTCTATAAAAAATCATCACTATAACTATAGAAGGCATGTGCATTTTATAGGGAGATGAAAAGACTAATTAATTGACTAAAATGTATGTGACATTCTTATACACATATATAAGTGACTACATACAGATATACATATACATACATACAGACAGACAGTCAATTATATAGCTACATGTAAACATACAGGACATACATACATAGAACCGAGAAGGGCATTACACAGAAAAGGTACAGAAGTCAGAAGTTCTAATAATGACAAAAACTACAGTACTTCTACAGTAAAAAAATACAGCAATCCGATAACTACAGCGAGTAGAAATGTATAGATAAACAAAGTAGGAGAATAATAACATCCAAAATAGACTATTCTAGAATATCTACATAGATGATTCGAGACTCTCATTTGATCCATTAGTTACGAGCCTGTAAGAATTATACACAAAGATATATGAAAGACAGCGATTAAATATATATGTAAAAAGTTATCTTTTTAATGTATTTTTGATCTGCACATTGTTATTCAATCAAGTATATAAATAAGTGTTTATCTAGCAAGTATATGTATATATATATATAATATATATATATATATATATATATATATATATATATATATATATATATACATATATATATATATATATATATATATACATATATATAAATATATATACATATATATATATATATATATATATATATATATATATATATACATATATATACATATATATGTGTGTGTGTGTGTGTGTGTGTGTGTGTGTGTGTGTGTGTGTGTGTGTGTGTGTGTGTGTGTGTGTGTGATTGAGTGTGTGTGTGTGTGTGTGTGTGTGTGTGTGTGTGAGTGTGTGTGTGTGTGTGTGTTTGTGTGTGTGTGTGGTTGTGTGTGTGATTGAGTGTGTGTGTGTATGTGTGTGTGTGTGTGTGGTTGTGTGTGTGATTGAGTGTGTATGTGTGTGTGTGTGTGTATGTGTGTGTGCGTGTATGTGTGTGTCTGTATGTGTGTGTGTGTGTTTATATGTATGTGTGTATTTATACTTAGACACAGAAGTAAATATGAAAAGAAAATACAAAAGAGAAAATGACACGTGTCTTCGTTGCGTCACTGATAGTCTTAAAAGAAATGCGCATCACATAACAGTAGAAAAAAATGTCTTTAAGAGTCCGTTAAAATGAACTGTAAAGATTTAACTATGAAATAAAATCTCGGTTTCCTTTGCGAATAAAATACTTAGATCTGAACTGCATAGCGACTGATAGTCTAAATTATATCTGATAATTACTTTTTTTTCCTATTTGTTATATCATAACCTTATTTCATAGTTTCATTATTATTCATGAATATTCTGTGTATTAGGAGAAAAAAAAACACAGGCTGTATAATGCAAAGCGAGTGAAAGGAAAATCTTAAAGACATGAGATATATGAACCAAAATTAAATATGGTTTAGATTACATACATTGCATGCGTTTATAATCATGTGAGCATCTAACCAAAAGAGAGTTTTTTACTTACTCTCTATACACACAAAAAGGAATATCATGAAACACACGCACACGCAAAAGGGTACGATGACACTACTACAAAGCTATAAAAACACAGATGCAAACAACAAGCAGATAGCAATTCACAAACAGACAATAACAAGAATACCAATGAAGACAAATGATAATAATAAAAATAATAGTAACACGAATAAATAATGCAGAAGTAAATACAAAAATATTTACACAGAAGCTTCAGTCGACTCATCATCGTCGTCATTACCATTCCTAGGAAAGGAATATCAAAGTCGTAAGTCAGGAAGATTTATAAATCTATAACGAATTGTTTGATATACTCAATGTCATCTGTTATGAACACTGTCTCGTGTTATGGTTAAGATTCAAGATTTCTGTTGCTTTCCTCTATCGAAAGTAGCTGGAAGAAAAAAGAGAAATATTTTATTACTTACCTAACCTGGAATATAGAAAAGTAATTCGATCGTTTAAGAAGGGGGTGAAAGGAGGAGAAGGAGGAGGAGGAGACACGGAAGTAAAGATAGGGGATAGAGTAACCAAGAAGAACGTATAGGAAGGACATAAGGCGTTGGTGATAATTCTGTAGATAGAGATAAGTATATGTACACCTTGATGTAAGGGGCGATTTGGTTAATAATACTAGTTCGTGTATTTACTTGACTTACCAGTTTTTACATCAGATAACTTGATGTAAATGAAGATGTAAATTAAACATGATGATACCAGGAAAATTTACGAAATAAAAAAAACATTTATTAGCATGGCAGTTAGACATGAATATGAGGCAAGGTATATTTATTAATGTGCATTTTTTTCCTTGCTATTCATTTCATATCGTCATATCTCTCTTGTATATCTTTTTAAATTGTCATAAGATTTACGAAAGGAAATTATCCGCGGTCTCTGTAACCAGCTGTCCGTTATGTAGCGTTGAATGCGTGGTTGTATAAAGGAGAAGGAGAATAAGACAGAAAAGAAGATAAAGAAGACGAGAAAAATGAAGAAAATTGGGAATTAGGAATAGGAAGACGAAGAATAAAAAATGATTAGAAGGAGGAAGAAGAGGAGAAGGAAGAAGATGGTGGATGGTCATGATAAAGCAGAAGAAAGACGTAGAAAAAGAAGAAGAAGAAGAAAAAAAAAAAAAAATGGAGGAAAGCAATAATAGTGATACACCTTCCAGAAATTCATCCATATCAATCCTTCCTAAGTTACGGTCACCTAACCTGACACAGGTATATTTTCTTTTTCTCGAGACCCACTTCCTCACGCAATTTATTCATCTCGTGCCAAAGCAAGAGAGGAAATATCCAGTATCTTTTTTTTTCTTCTGTATAAACTTACACACTTACAAAACACCCCGTCACGAACACAGTAGGAAATAATCATAGACTTTCTTTACATAATTTGTTTACACCAACCTTGGCGACGCATGAAACCTCTGAGGTGCCAGTTAGGGATTTATGTGCTTGGATTTATAGCGATTTGGATGATGGTGATGGCGATTGCAATGCATTTGTTGTTTCTCATTTTTGATAAGTGGTAGATAGAGTGGTTGATAAGGATGATGTGGAAATTGAAATGAAAATGAAAGTTCCGGTATGTATGCAATTGCAAATGTGTTTATTTGATATATTTCATTGTTTAGGGTAGCTGTGTCTAAAATATTCCAGTACATTATTTTTACAGGTAAAAGAAAAGAAGTGTTTGATGTGAATTAATTAATTAATAAAGTTTGAATGTTTTTTATTTTGATCTTTGTGATCTGTATGATTCAGAACAAACGGGACATTTGGAATAATAAAAAAATAATAATAATAATAAGAGCGTGGTTAAAATGAGAAAGGACAGATAATAAGTAAAATTGCCAAATCAGCAAATGCTTTGACAAAATAATCAATTTGATTACAGATGAGGGTACCAGATCTTCATTTGTTTTCTTTCTCGATTATATATATATATATATATATATATATATATATATATATATATATATATATATATATATATATATATATCCTGAAATGTGAATCTGCACATTTCTGCAGCACATAATAAAGACACGCCCAGGAATGAACTTCAGTGTAACAAAGAAGATAGAGTCAAACGAATTTTACCCAGTAATACAGAGCGGCGAAAATTAGATTTAGTTTGAATTGCATTGGCAGTTGTGGTGAGGAGTCGCTAAGAGGCCTTCACTAGTATGCAATAATTTATATCTTAGCAGATAGGAATTACGTCAGATGTCCACACACACACACACATACACACACACATACACACACACACACAAACACACACACACATGCACACA
>BOPN01000429.1:2500-10000 GCA_017312705.2 Penaeus japonicus | reverse complement strand
ATATATGATTCGATGAATAATGATGATAACAATTAACATAATTATGATACCAAAAATAATTACAATGATGATAATAATATCAATAATATCAATCACGATGATCATGAAGATGATATTAATAATGAAAATAATATCAATAACAGTTAGAATGATAATGACGATGAAAATTCTGAGACCTATAATAATCATATCAATAATAACAAACAACAGCAATATCAATGATCAATAAAACTATTGTTAACACGATTACCGACTATTCCATGAATGTCTCCTGTCCAGCTGGTTAGATAGTTTGTGACGTCAGAGCCACTCGAGACTTGTGCTGCCTTTCTTGTGTAACTTTGAAAGCCTAAAGTATATCTCAAATTCTAACTATATGATGGGATAAATCAGGATAATTGTCACCTTATTATATTGTTTACTTCGTTAAAAAAAAAATAAAAAAAATATTTATTAGTCCATTGTAATGCAACGGATCATTCCTGCATATATGATTTTGCAATAATGTTTTGATGTTATGTTTTGATTCTCATTCGTGTGCATGTGTTTGTTTTTCTTTTTTTATTTGACCTTCTTATTCAACAATTTTATTTTCTGTGCAAGCATTAGTTTACCGTTATTTTCAAATTGGTTTGGTTTTATAGACTGCACAAGCCTGTGTGTGTGTGTGTGTGTGTGTGTGTGTGTGTGTGTGTGTGTGTGTGGGTGGGTGGATGGGTAGATGGGTGCGGGTGTGTGTGTGTGTGTGTGTGGGTGGGTGGGTGGGTGGATGGGTGCGGGTGTGTGTGTGTGTGTGTGTGTGTGTGTGTGTGTGTGTGTGTGTGTGTGTGTGTGTGTGTGTGTGTGTGTGGATCTGGGTATGTGTATTTGTGTGTGGGTGGGTGTTCGACTGTACGTGCGTGTGCATGACGCATGAACACGCACCCACGCACGTAAGGTCAAGCATAGCATCTTCTTCCTCCCCCGGCTCCCCCGCTGTGAAATTGCCTCGGGGGAAAAGGGATGTTTCTTTGGTCTTCGATCTTTTTCTTTTCGTTTCACGTAAGCGAGGGCAGGGAAATCACAAAATAAAAGGCGTAATTAACCCTTAACATTTTGGAAATAATCGAATAATTGTGGTATCTCGTGGGCTTCGTTTTTGATCATATTGTTTTCTTTGTCGAGACTTTTGGTATGTGGTATGACCGGTACGAGGTCAAATAAGGTTAAGTTTGAATTACGTAAGTTCTACCATATAATATAAGTGGTCTTTGTGCCTATGTAAACATAGATATATACATTAATCTTACACACACATACAAGCACACAAAATCACACAATCACAAGCACATGCACACACAAACACAAACACACGCACACAAACAATCACAAACGCACACAAACACCCATGATGATTCGGTTTTGTGACATGAACTCCCTCGAGAGCGAGAGAGGGGGGGGAGGAGGGAGGGGGGTGTATCTAGCCAGGCCATTAGGGAGAGAGAGGGGGAGGGGGGGGGGGGGGGGGTGTATCTAGCCAGGCCACTCGGTCAAAGAGAATCGATCTCCTAATATGTCGATCACTGGGTCCATGGGAAGCCAGGCGAGGTCAGAGGTCAGAGGTCACTAGCGCATAGGAAGAACATATCCTTTTAGTGTTACGGTTGATGCCTGAAACGATGGCATAGAGGGGGGCGAGGTATCTATGGCATAGAGGATGTCGATGGCAATTGCCGTAGTTTGTTATGTGTGTATGATAGTGTGTGAGGAAGATGTGATCTTGTTTACCGCTTTTTTTCATTGTAATTGATTTTTTAAGAAATATTTATCTCTCGTTTCCATCTATATTGTAAACCGTTTTTTTTATTCACTCTATTCATGCGTGTGTACACTGATGTATATACTTATATATATATATATATATATATATATATATATATATATATATATATATATATACTAAACTTATGTATACTTGTATATACTAAATTTACATATACCTATATTAACTAAACATATATATACCAATAAAAACTAAAGTTACGTATACTTAAACATTCCAAACTTATATATGCTTAAATATACAAAACTTATATATACGTAAATATACAAAACTTATATATACTTATATATACAAAACTTATGTACACGCAAATATACAAAGCATATATACTTAAATATACAAAACTTATATATACTTGTATACAATAAGAAATGGGCTGCCTCTATTCATTGCGAAATCGTGAAATTTGTGATGAATGCTTCTTTTTCAGTCGCCGTGCTTGCGTGACTTTGCACCCATAGATTTATATTGCACATAAAGAAATAGTTGAGCAATAATTCAAATTCTCGTAAACCGGTGAATCAGACGTGGATATTCGGACACGGCAAGCAGCGTGTGACAAAGGGGTGAGCAACAATCGTGCATAACATATCAACGTCAATTCCACGTTCCAAATGCTGTCAAATAGTCACGTGACCACACGCAAAAAATTCGAAAAATAACCGTTATAAAGGGATGCTTACGGGAGGTTCATATCGGAATATGAATCTTATTCTGATTTCATTCTTATTTCATACGCAAGGGTTGCTAGATCTGCAATTATTATTTAGTGACATGGTAAATTAACTCGAATTATCAAATAAAAACATAAACATTAACCGGTACAAGAAGGGGCAAGGGTAGGGGTTAAGGCGCAAGACATGATTAAAGGAGAAAAAAACAAAAGACAGTCTGTTCGTGACCAGATCTTTATCTACATTCGTGTTTTCAGTGTATAGTTTTTACCGAGTGGGACTTAGAAAGGGGTGTTATTTTTCTCCCCGCATGTGTGTGTGTGTTTAGTTCAGCTTGTTGCAAATTATGCGTTAGTGTTTTATACAGGTGATTTAGATGTATAGAAAGATGGGTAAGATACACGTGAAATGAGGGTAAGCACAGAAAAGACACACGGATTATACAAATTGTACAAAATTTGCATTATTTTTTCTGAATTCATTTTAATGTTACAGTAATATATTACTGTAGTATTATTTTTATTTATTTATTTTTCTAAGAGTTTTCTCATTATACAACTATACAATAATTACACAAATGTAAATAAAATATATGGTCACGTATAAACCATATATTTCTCCTCATACCAGTAAAAATACATGCAATTGTTTGATCATTCAAGCTAATATACCTTGTCACCCAGTGATAAATACTGATGTTTTTAGCTTTCAACTTACTGTGTTATCATTAAAGTCTTTCAGGGTTATATCACTACCTGGTATGACTGTACTGTGATATGATGTGATGGAGAATGTTATGTTTATAAATGGCATATTTGAGTATACGAGACATGTCTCTATCAAAAATACTATCTTTTCTTGAAATAAAACGTGTCACATGCGAGGAGAAAAATCACTGGAAAACGTTTTTTGTTTCACTGCAGATTTCATATATATATATATATATATATATATATATATATATATATATATATATATATATATATATATACATATACATATATATATGTATATATATATATATATATATATATATATATATATATATATATATAGAGAGAGAGAGAGAGAGAGAGAGAGAGAGAGAGAGAGAGAGAGAGAGAAAGAGAGAGAGAGAAAGATATATATATATATATATATATATATATATATATATATATATATATATATATATATAGAGAGAGAGAGAGAGAGAGAGAGAGAGAGAGAGAGAGAGAGAGAGAGAGAGAGAGAGAGAGAGAGAGAGGGGGGGGGGGAGATATAGAGAGAGAGAGAGAACAGAGAACATAAGGAAATTTACGATTGAGTATCGATTGTAGAAACTGAATTGACAAGCCATGAGTTTTAACTAATCCTTATCACATTCCTCTTTTGTAATACATGTCACACATACGAATGTATTTCTGTATATATGTGTATATGTATGTATATACTCTCTCTCTATCTCTCACTCACTCACTCACTCTCTCCCTCTCTCCCTCTCACTCACTCACTCTCTCTCTCTCTCTCTCTCTCTCTCTCTCTCTCTCTCTCTCTCTCTCACTCACTCTCACTCACCCACTCACTCACTCTCTCTCTCTCTCTCTCTCTCTCTCTCACTCACTCACTCACCCACTCACTCATTCACACTCACACACTCTCTCTCTCTCACTCACTCACTCACCCACTCACTCATTCACACTCACACACTCTCTCTCTCTCACTCACTCACTCACACTCACACTCTCATTCTCACACTCACACTCACACTCACGCCCAATCTCACTCTCATTCTCATTCTCACTCTTTCCTTCACTGGGTTTCCCTGTTAAGTTATAAACCCCGGTAATTATCACATAAACAGGAAAATCTGTTTTACCCATAAACGTTTCGTCAAATTTATAGTCAATTTGAAGATACGGAATAACGGAGAATCCACACGAATGCGGATGCAAGGTACGCGAACGAACAAAAACGTCATGCGAGAGATGGATTGCAAATACTGCAATATAGTCGTACTATTGTATAGTCGACTTTGCAAGATTACAGTGCTTATTAGTTACAGTGATTTTATGTTCATTTCCTTTGTCGTGATTCCTCTTTCAGTTGAAGTTGTGATGTATTCTGGATCAAAGCGTTTGTTTATGTATGTGTTATGTGTGTGTGTGTGTGTGTATTTATCTATATATCTATCTATCTATCTATCTATCTATCTATCTATCTATCTATCTATCTATATATATATATATATATATATATATATATATATATATATATATATATATATATATATATATATATATACTGTATATATATATACATATATATATATATATATATGTTTATATATATATATATATATATATATATATATATATATATATATATATATATATATATGTATATATATACATATATATATATACATACACATATATATATATATATATATATATATATATATATATATATATATATATATATATATATATATGTGAGTGTGTGTGTGTGTGTGTGTGTGTGTGTGTGTGTGTGTGTGTGTGTGTATATACATATACATATATATATATATATATATATATATATATATATATATATATATATATATATATATATATATATACACACACACCCAACCTGTGGACAAACGAGCAGGGATTCCCCAAGCCTCGTATTAGAATCTGAAGTAAAGGAATCCGTCTGACAAGCTTGTCTCTCCTTCCCATTAGATCCGCGTTCATGTGGATAGTCAATTATCTTATTTTGAAAAGTTGAATGTAATTTAGATAAGATGCGTATTAGTGATTTATTTTTTGTTGTTGTTTTGCAAAAGTATCGAGGCTAATTTTCGGCAGGCACTGTGATTATTTTGAAGAAAGAACGAATGAAAAAATATATCATTAGTGTCTATGTAGTTTTACTCTTTTCTGGATACATTTGAGACTTTGTACCCTTCTCGTGTGGGGGAAATTTTTATATATTCGGGGAGAAGAGGGGAAAAAATATTTACATTAGTTATATTTCATAACCACCCAATTTTGAAGAAGGAGGTCAAAATGTGCAACAGCAGGGAATATATTCGAGATGCAAGACAAGATATACCTGCAGTGTGCAATTAACATATTTACATCATTTAGACTAACTTCGAACGGATGTATAACGCGTTCTCGCTAACACCTACAATGGGGATTATCTAAGCATAAACAAATGAACGCGTTTCGGGGCCACAAAGGCATAGAAACAGAGCAGCGTTTTTAATGAGAATGAATAATTTCCCGGAACAAGATGTAGTGATTCTGCGTTACGATGCATCATGAAGATATTTCATGCAAAGTCAGGCAGATTGTAAGGCAGTTGCGTAAGAGTAGAGCCACATGATTCCTATGACGTGTCGCTATTTCCAGGACCAATTACCTACACGACAGCTCTGGAAATTTTAAGCCTACACGACGTGGCAGTCGGTTTTTGCATGGAATTATATACGCTCTCTATTATTTACTTCTTTCTTTCTTTCTTCCTTTTTGAGTTATCTTCTTCAATAAATCGTTTAGGTTTGTTTATAACATTGCCTAAATTGCGTTTCATGTGTACTTATATGGTATTATCAGAATAATATTTCCCATATTCTTCGATGGAAATATGATGCACGGCTCAATTAGGACTATCTTTAATCTCATCTTAATTATCTTAATTGCTTTGGTTATCTTATCCTCGTACCGGATGAAGGGGCGATCTTAACGGTTTCCGATTGGCTGTACCGTTACATTCAAAATTGCGATCACGTGACCTCGAAACATTTTGAATTTTCGAGACTGCATTAGGGCAAGATTCGGAAATGACTTTATTTGTGAATGTCTTGTTGTCATAATGTGATAATACATATCATACAGATTATTTGTTATTATATCTAGGATTTTTTTTAGATGTTCTTTAAGTTATTAATGTTTTCAAGTTAAATTGATTGGCTGTCTTCAATATTCTCAAAGAGAAATAGATAAAAAAGAAAAGAAAAAAAAGATAGAATCAACCAAACGGAGACATAAAATTTCAACACAACAAAACAGAAAGAAAGAAGAAAGCTCAAAATAGAATACTCAGACTAATAAAAAAAACGATGAACTTAGACAAAAAAGAAAAGAAAAGATGAGAAGTGAAAAAAAGATAAGATTAGATAAGAGAGGAAAAAACATGATGGTACAGATAGAGAGAAGAAAGGGGAAAAAATAAATGATAGAAGAAAGGGGGGAAACAAAGGCAGATAAGAGAGGGGAAAAAACAGGGAAAAAACTGAAAAAACAAGAAATATAAGAAGAAAAAAAAAGAAAAAAGACAGTTAGAAAAAAAAAACTCAAACCAGAAAAAAACGGGGGAAAACAAATAAACCGAAAGAAAAAGATAGAAAAAAACAATAAAAACAAAACCAGACAAAAAATAATAATAATAGAAATAAAAAAAAATAAACAGAAAAACAAAAAACACACAAAAAAACAGGAAAACGAAACCAGACAAGTGAGGAAACAAGAGAAGAGAAGAGAAGAGAAGAGAAAGGGGAAAAGCCAAGCCCCGAACTTTGACCTGCATTTAGTATGATTAGAGACCATTAACTCACACGCATCCTTGACTCCTTGTGTCTTGACGTGAGAGGAAAACCGATCAATCTGCGTCTCTCGGGGGAAAAAAGTGATATGCGGCAACGTGATCAGCATGTCATCACAACTTGCGATTGCTCGTGGTGTAAAACGAGAGGGATGATGGTGGTGGTGGTGGTGGGGATGGTGGTGATGGTGGTGGGGGGTGATGGTGATGCGGATTATGGTAGGGATTAGGGTGGTGGTGTAGGGATAAGGATGGTGGTGTAGTGATAGTGGTGATAATGATGATACGAATGTAGATGATTTTACTATACATATGTATATATATATATATATATATATATATATATATATATATATATATATATATATATATATATACATATATATATATATGTGTATATATACATGTATATATATATATATATATATA
>BOPN01000428.1:475313-492813 GCA_017312705.2 Penaeus japonicus | reverse complement strand
TCTTCTCTCTCTTCTCTCCTCTATCATCTCTACTCTCTCCTCTATCTTCCCTCATCTCACCTCTGTCCTCTATCCTCTATCCTCTATCTTTTTTTTCCATTCTCCTCTATCCTTCTCTCCTCTCTCTACTCTAGTTCTCTCTCCGCCCCTCTCTCCCCTCTACCCCCCCACCTCGTGTGTAGCGGGGGTTAGTGGGGATATTAGCAATTGATATCATCACATGCCTCGCACGAGCTATATTGGAAAGGGGGGAGGGTGAAAGGGTGAGATAAAGAGGGAGAAAGACAGACAAGCAGAGAGAAAGAGGTAAATAGGCAGTGAGAGAGAGAGAGAGAGTCAGATAGAGAGAGAGAGAGGGAGGGAGGGAGGGAAAGAGAGAAAGAGAGAATCAGATACACACACACACACACACACACACACACACACACACACACATACACACACACACACACACACACACACACACACACACACACACACATATATATACACACACACACACACACACACAGACACACACACACACATACATATATATATATATATATATATATATATATATATATATATATATATATATATATATATATATACACACACACACACACACACACACACACACACACACACACAAACACACACATACACAGATAAAGAAAGAGAGAGAAGAAGAAGAAGAAGAAGAAGAAGAAGAAGAAGAAGAAGAAGAAGAGAGAGAGAAAGAGAGAGAGAGAGAAAGAAAGATAGAGTCAGAGAGAGAGAGATAGAGGAAGAGAGAGAGAAGGACAGATAGAGAGAGAGAAAAAAAAAAATAGAGAGAGAGTTAAAAAAAAAAAAAAAAAAAAAAAAAAAAAAAAAAAAAAAAAAAAAAAACATATATAAAACAAAAACAAGAAATTCCACCTGTACTTTCCCATGGACAAAAAGTCTCGCTTTCCCTTTGTCTTCTGAAAAAATGGTTATGAAATCCAAACTTCCTGAAGGCATTTGGAAATCCTTCAAGAAAAGAAAAGTCTTAAAGTTCACCTGTCTTGGAAACAATGAGAAGGTAAGTTGTTAGTAAATGAAGTTACTAACGAATAGATAGATGGGTTGGTAGATAAATCGTATAAGTGAAACGTATTTTTGAAAAGTAATTCATATAAGTAAAATGTATCATTTTTAGAATGAAATATTCAACGTAAGTGTTTCAGTGTGTAATTACTTTGACATAAAATACTCAATATAAGTATTTTATGGAGGTGTTTTATGTAAATACTTTCATGTGGAGAAATGAAATGAGTTTGTGATTAACCGATCGAGTTTATTGATATCATAGTTGATCATTAAAACATTTGGAGTTTTTTTCGAATAAAAACGTTTTCGAAAAGAAATATCAA
Organism: Penaeus japonicus; assembly: GCA_017312705.2. Taxonomy (NCBI): domain Eukaryota; kingdom Metazoa; phylum Arthropoda; class Malacostraca; order Decapoda; family Penaeidae; genus Penaeus; species Penaeus japonicus. The sequence goes on along the minus strand of BOPN01000428.1, from coordinate 491,434 downwards.
TTGTCATTGCTATAATCATTATCATTATCATCATTATTGCCATCAATTTTACTATTATTACTACTATTATCATTACGTTTACTAGTGTTATTATTATTACTGTTATCATCATTATAATCATTATCATTATCATTATCATGATTATCTCATTATTATCATTACGGTTATTGTTTTATCATCGTCATTAGCATTAGCATTGGCGTTGCTGTTATTATTGTCTTTATCATTATTTTGTCATTATTGTTATGATTACTATTATTAACATTGTCATCATTATCATCATCATTATTATTATTATAGGTAACGTTTTATCATTATAATTTCATCATCGTTTTATCAATGATATTATCATTATCATTGTTATTATTATTATCATCATCATTACTACTCTCATTATTATCATTATTAGTGATATAATCATTATCATCATCATCATCCTTATCATTACCATCATCATCATCATTTTCATTATTACTATCCATCCTCGTTAGTCGTATAGAGGAAACTCTTTCTTTCTTTCTTTTCAAAATATATATAACACATTTTGAACAAACATAATGAGGAAACACATACGCAAACAGATGTAAACCCACGGATACAGATGCAGCTACACATGGGCACATAGCAAAAATACATATACAGATACTAATACAAATACAATTGTAAAAAAATATATATACAAAGCATAGATAGAAAAAAAGTTAAAAATTATATCAAGACAAAAAACAACAAAAAAACAAAAGTCTTAATGTTGAAATGGAATAAGACTCATTAAAATCTTCTGGACTTATAATTTCAACTTCAAGTGATGTGGTATCTCTACACTGAAAATGACTAACTGGCAACTATGTCTTACATTTACATTTTTTTTATTTTTTTAATCTGATAAGAGTTTGGTGTCTTCGTAATGGCTATTATTATTGTTATTATCGTTGCTATCATTTTGATTATTGTTATTTACGTTGTTGTTGTTGTTGCTATCACTGATGAATCGGTATTACGTCAGATATCATTTAATATTACTATTAGTAATATCAGTTGTGGTGGTTGTCGTAGTAGTGGAGGCAGTAGTGGTAATAATGTCTTTTTTGTAGTTACCATCATCAATATTAGCATCATCACCATTATCATCATTATTATCATCATCATTATTACGACCATTATCATCATCTTCATTGTCACCTTCATCACCATCACAATATTCGCTTTCGTCATCACATCATCATCATCACCATCATCATTATTACTACCACCGCTACCACAAAAAAAAATGTCATTATGAATAATATCTTTACCGTCATCATCACCATCATCGTTATCGTTATTTTTATATTTTTGTCTCGTTATCATTAATAGCATTAACAATCAGCGCATTTAAGCTCCCTGTTTAACCTTAACATTTGCAAAGGATTTTCTGATAATCTCAATTTCTGTCAAATGCAATTCACACCAGCCAGGTTGATAACATTTGTATCAATTATAAGGCAAATCTAATATCAGAATTGCTTACGTGTTGATTTACATGTTGATTATGCATGAAAAGTGTCTTATGCACCTGAAAAGAGCTTATAAAAGTAAAACAAATTATTCCATATTCCAATGTGCGATCTAAGTGTCGAATCTGCAAGCACAAGCCAGGGTCAAGAGAACGCGTCAGAACAAAGTCAACAATAATAGCTGCTCGGATAATTAATACTTATCTTTACCCGGTAATTAGAGGAAAAAAGATACAATTAATATCAGATAGAGAGGCTTACCCTAAAGACTACAATTGATCTATCGTATTCAAATCGAATCCAGAATAACTACTGTTTGATATCGGATGAAACCGTTCTAGACCGTTAGTGAAAGAGTTTTCATTCAAAGTATTGCATACGTTTTGTTAAATAGGTGCATTTTGTGATCCGATCGAGATTCTGCAATGCGATATCATCAGCACCCAGGTATAAATGGAATTAGCGGCAGGAGAGAGGCAGTTAATGGAATTAGTTCAATTTGAGGGAGAGACGGGCCCGAAAATGTGCAACAGCGGATGAATTTGTAAAAGAAAATTAAAAGTTGTAGCAGCGGGTAAGAAGTCTGCGGAAATTGTTGCATTTACTCCATACGATTGCAAGCACACAAACGGACACGTACATACATATACTTACATACAGAGAGAGAGAGTGAGAAAGAGAGAGAAAAAAATGGAGGAAGTTAGAGAGACAGAGAGAGAGAGAGAGAGAGACAGAGAAAGTAAAAAAAAAGGGGGGGGGCAGGAAAGATGGAGAGGGAGAGAGAGAGAGAGAAAGTGCGTGTATTCAGCATACAATATACAGAGCGGTGAAATATGAAAATCCAATTATGATCTCAACCCAACAAAAAAGAAAGAAATAGGAACAAACAAGCCTTCCCCTCCTACCAATCCCTCCCTCCTCCCCCCTCCCCCACACCGCCCCCCCCCCACACCCCCGCAAAAAAGTGGGTCTTACACACACCCTCCCTCTCCACCCGCTTAAACACCCGCGCAAAGCCTCGATATTCACACTGAAATCAATATGGCAACAGCATCCTCTTAGTGATGTTGCCGCGACGAACGAGAGGTGAAGCTTCGAGAATTCACTTCAGACTTTTCTCAATTAGAGGCTAAACATTCACCTGCTGGAGGAGAACCACTCGCTTCTCAGGGCACGGACGCCGAACCGACACTTTAATTAATCAGCCGAAGATACGGGTCGACTCGGGAGAGGGGAGGTTCGGGGGGGGAGGGGGGGGGAGAGGGAGAGAGAGAGAGAGAGAGAGAGAGAGAGAGAGAGAGAGAGAGAGAGAGAGAGAGAGAGAGAGAGAGAGAGAGAGAGAGAGAGAGAGACGGACAAAGTGAGATGAATATAAATAGACGAAAAAAATAATAATATCTAAAACAAGAATATAATAAAAGAAGGGTAAAGAGAGAACTCACAATAAATGCAAGTGTGAAGGAATAGGAGAAACAGGGAAGAGAAACTTCATTTGATGAAGACTCTCCAGCCGGTGTCGGTGACAATGGCTGCCGGAGACGCCGATTGGGGTGAGGGATGAAGGTCGGCGAGGAGGAGAGACAGGCGAGGCAGAGAGAGTGGCAAGGAGGAGAGGGAGAGAAAGAGAGAGGAAGAGAGGGAGGGAGAGAAAGAGAGAGAAAGAGAGGGAGAGAGAGAAAGAGAGGGAGGAATGAAGGGAAGGAGGAAGAGGGAGAGAGAGAGAGTTGAGGAAGAAGAAGATACAAGTGCACACATACACAGAACAGGGCCTCATGGTGATGAATACTGTATATATATATATATATATATATATATATATATATATATATATATATATATATATATATAATATGTGTGTGTGTGTGTGTGTGTGTGTGTGTGTGTGTGTGTGTGTGTGTGTGTGTGTGTGTGTGTGTGTGAGGGTGATGAATACTGTATATATATATATATATATATATATATATATATATATATATATATATATATATATATATATATATGATAAGAAATAGATACACCCATAAACATGCAAGCCGTGATCCACATATCTACGCCCTCAAATTACAAATTAAGCGATATCTTTTGGACTCTAGAGACCCTAAGAGTTTCCCAGTTACATTTGGAAGCTATGAATCAGGTCAATGACCCAAGTTGGTTGGAAGTTGTCGTGGATATAAGGTCAGTGGAAAATATGGGCACGAGAGAACCCTCACCTGATGAAGCAGGTGGAATTAATTCATGGGAAATGGTTCCCCTCAGGACAGAGGGGAAAGTTATGTCAGCTGGAGTACACTAAAAAGATAAGTCAGACAGATGGATGTATAGACGACAGTAACCGTAGAATTTTGCAATAACATTAGTTTTAATGATAACATGATGATTAGATGTATGAATAGGAGTAATTAAAGTAGCAGCAATACATCGAAGAAGGTATGACGGAAATCATTACATCAAAAGTAATGATAAAACTATTAGCAAAAGTAACAGCAAAAGGAGAAAGAAGGGGCATTATGTATAACTATGTATCTATATCTATCTAACAATGTATATATATAGATATATATATGAGGATAGATAAATACAGATAAGTATATGTGTGTGTTTGTCTATATACATATAGACAAACTCTCTCTGTATCTATCTATCCTCATATATATATATGAGGATATATATATATATATAATTATATATATACATATATATATATATATATATATGTATATATATATATATGTGTGTGTGTGTGTGTGTGTGTGTGTGTGTGTGTGTGTGTGTGTGTGTGTGTATGTGTGTGTGTGTGTGTGTGTGTGTGTGTGTGTGTTGAAAGGTAAAAAACACTACCGTGTTGTTAATATGGCAGAAAAAAACACTATACACAAGACAGATTTATAAAAAGGATACGACAGTTTCAAGATCCATCTGGATCCCATCTACAGGTCTATATATGTATATATATATTATATATATATATATATATATATATATATATATATATATATATATATATATATATATATATATATATATATATATTTATATATATATATTTATATTTACAAAGACTATTAAGTAAGACGGGTAAGTCCAAGACAAAAACTGTAATAATACTAACTGGGACCTCTGAGTAGTCCATGACGTCATACCTGATTTAAAAACGTCACATATACCACTGGACTACACCAATAGATAGCGTTATTCTGGTGGCATCTGGCAACAATCCGTTTCCATGGCAACTCATAGTTGTCAAGTATTCTATGTTTTCCCGTTTTCAGTTACACATGAAATTGAACATCTGGACCACACAAACACACACACACACATATATATATATGTATATATATATACATATATATATATATATATATGAGGATAGATAGACACAGAGAGAGTTTCCTGTGTACGTCAGCGTGTGAAATAAAAGAAGTGAAACAAAAGCACAGTGATAGGGATCAGGGATAAGAAAGAGAGATGTACAACAAGCATTAAATACAAGCTCCAGACATCCGCAAGAAGATCGGCGCTTCGATTCATGCTGGAAGAAAACTACAAATAAAGCGTTCCAATGTGGATAGAGTAAACAGACAAAATGATTGTCAAATGAAAGAATCAGTTGGAGGAGGAAGAGAAGGAGGAGAAGGAATAAGAACTGATGAAGAAGAAAGTAAAAGGAGAAGAGGAAGGAGGAGGAGGAGGAGGGCGAGGAAGTTGAAGAAATAAATGAACAAGAGGAAGAAAAAAGAGAGAATAGGAAGAAGGAAGGAAGGAAAAGAAGAAGATAAAAATGAAGATGAATAAGAAGATGATGACGAAGAAGAAGAAGAAGAAGAAGAAGAAGACAAAAAGAAGAAAAAGAAGGAGTAAAAAAAAGGAAGAAAAAGAAGAAGAAGAGGAAGAGAGAGAAAAAAAAAAGAAGAAGGAACAGGAGAAGGGCGGTTGAACCCGATGACAATTCCAGCAAAACCTTAAGCCCTTATATCATACGCAAGTGGAAATAAGAATGCAGATGAGTCATTAAAGTGGGTATTGTAAAATCTAATGATCCCTATCTAATTAGAAAGAGCGGACTGCCAGTTTAGGAGAACAAGGAAACTGAACGACAACTCGAGGGGCGAAACGACATCTCGACGAGGCGGACCGACGGTCTTGAAGGCGGAGAGAATGCCGGGAATCTTGGTGCTGCGGAGAACGGTGGAGAGGGAGAGAGAGCAGGTGGAAGGGGGAGGAGGTGGAAGGGGGAGGAGGTGGAAGGGGGAGGAGGTGGAAGAGGGAGGAGGTGTAAGTGGGAGGAGGAGGAGGAGGAGGAGGAGGAAGAGGGAGGAAGAGGAAGAGGGAGAAGGAGGAAGAAGGAGGAGGTGGAAGACGGAAGAGGAGGTGGAAGAGAGAGAAGATGGAAGAGGTAAGAGGAGGAGGAGGAGGAAGAGGTAGGAGGTGTAAGTGGGAGAAGGAAGAAGAGGGAGGAGGAGGAGGAAGGAAGAGGTGGAAGACGGAGGCGGTGGAGGAGGAGATGGTGGGAGGGAGTGTGGGTGATGGAAAGGGATGGAGAGAGAGATACAGAGAGGGAGAGTTAAGAAGATAGAGGGGGGATGGAGATTGAGATGGAAAGGGATGATAGAGAAAGAGAGGGAGGAAAAAGAGAGAGGGAAAGAGAGAGAGAGAGAGAGAGAGATGGAGGGTGAGAAGGAGAGACAGTAGAGGAGAAAAGAAAATTAAGATATGGAAAAAGGAAGAGTAATAGCAGACCATTGAAATGAAAGTACATTATCCACCGAACAATTATCCCCAAATGGTCCACATAGGAGGAAATAAAGAGAAAAAGAAAAAAAAAGAAATAAGCCAAAGGAAGGAAACATATATCATAAAAAAAGAAATGAATAAAAAGAAAAAAAGAAACACATATAATGAAAACTAATGTTCCGCTGGGCTTAGTCAGAACCCTGTGCTGGGACCCTACAACACAATTTCTAATTAGAAACTTTTCCCCGCTGAAAACTTTTCCGTCAGTGAGAACTTAATTGTGTTTTATGGCCGCGTCCAGGGTGAAGGTGCAGTTGCCTGTCGAACTGCGATGATTCCTCTCTCTCCTTGCGATGCTGCTCTCTGACCCGTTCTGTCTTTCCGGTCATTTCAGGTACGTTGGTGTGTGTGCTTGTGTTGTGTGTGTGTGTGTATGTGTGTGTGTTGTGTGTGTTGTGTAGGTGTGCATTTGTGTGTGTGTGTGGTTTATTGATTTTAGGAATCGAGTGATTGAAGTTTCTATCACTTAAATGATTCAGTAAAGACTTTCCAAAGCCAAACATTGAAGTGAAATGCGGGTATATCCCCGTAGATTTAATTTTACAGTCATTCAACGGCATTTTTTTAAACTTCTCCCTTCAAAAAAATTGGGGTGCGTAGAAGGCGAGGGCGCAAGGGATTAGAAGAAGAGCTAAAGAGTTGATTAGTACCATCTATCTAATCCCCCCTCATCCCAAGTCTAATTCTTACCCCTGTTCCATTCTTGGCTGAGCGGCGCCGGATTGCATCATAGCGAGAAATTCGTTCTTTGTGTACTTCTTTTTCTCGTTTTCCTTTCCTTCTTCTTACTATCCGCTTTTCTTTTCTTTTTTCTCCTTTTTTTGAGGGGGGGAGGATATCATATTTAATAGTAGATTATGTTACTATCATTATTGTTATTATCAATAAGATTATTGCCCTTCTGAATATCATAAAGATATTGTTGTTATTGATACTGTTGTTATTATAATTGTTCTTCTTATTATCATCCTTATTATATTAGTATTAGTAGTATTAACGGTAGCCAAATTAGCAATACTAGTAGAAGTATTACTATTGTTTTGTTTTGTTTTTTTCATTGCTACCATCACTATTATAATCATGACTAGAAGTAGTAGTAGGAGAATATCAATATCATTATTAAATTCATCCTTTTTATCATAATTATGATAATGTTATTATCATTAGCATTATTGTTAATCATTATCTTTATCATCATTCTTATCATCATTGTTATTATTGTCACTGTGATCATTATTTTCATTATCATTGGTATCATTATTATTATCATTACTGCATTTATCATCATTATTTTTATCATTATTGCATTTATCATCATTATTGAAAACATTATCATCATTATTGTTATCATTGATAATATTATTGTTATTGTTATCATCATTATGGTTATCATTAATACTATTATAGTTATTGTTATCATCATTCTTATTATTTTCATTAGTATTGCTATTCTCAGTATCATTATCATCATCATTGTAATCATTGTTACTATCATTAATATTACAATTATTGTCATTATCATTGTCATTATCATTGTCATTATTAATATCAACATTATTATCAATTTCATTGTCATTGCTATCAACATCATCATTGTAAGTATCATTATAATATTAATAATCATTATATTGTTATCATTATCATCAATCACTATCATTATTATTACAACTATTATCATTACTATTATCATTATCATTATCATCAGTACTATCATCATCATTACTATTGTCAATATCACTAACATTTTCATTATCATTATTATCATTGCCATTAACAGTATTATCACTATTGTTATCATCATTATTGTTAATGTTATTATTGTTGTAAAAATCATTATTATCATCATCATCCTTTTTAGTGTCATTATCATCAGTATCACCATTATTACCATTATCTCGATAATCCCAATTACCATACTATTCTCACCCCATAACCATTATAGTAACCATATCCATCGTTATGTCACCGAAATTTTAATCACCCATTATTTTCTTTTATTCTTAAATCCTTTACATCGTCTGTTAATCAAATAGATAGAAAGATAGATACATAGATAGATCGATAGATATTTAGATAAAATGATAGGTAGATATATGAAGATATAAATGGACTGCTTTATATCTAGAAGGATAGATACACAGATGAATAGTGATACAAATAGATATAGATATATAGATTGGCGGGTAGATATAAATATATATAGATTGATAGATATGGATATAGATTGATAGATATGCACGTATTTAGGGAGGGAGGGAGAGTGAAAAATAGAAAGAGAAAAGGGAGAGAGAGAGAGAGAGAGAGAGAGAGAGAGAGAGAGAGAGAGAGAGAGAGAGAGAGAGAGAGAGAGAGAGAGAGAGAGAGAGAGAGAGAGAGAGAGAGAGAGAGAGAGAGAGAGAGAGAGAGAGAGAGAGAGAGAGAGAGAGAGAGAGAGAGAGAGAGAGAGAGAGAGAGAGAGAGAGAGAGAGAGTAGAGAGAGAGAGAGAGAGAGAGAGAGAGAGTTAAAGAGTAGGAGAGAGATAGAGAGAGAGAGTTAAAGAGTACACAGGAGATGGATATTGAGAGGAGGCTCGGATGCTGCTCGGGGGATGGGATGGGATGGGATGGAAGGATGGGATTGGATGGGATGGGATAACGGGTGGGGGAGAGAGAGAGAGAGAGAGAGAGAGAGGTGTGGGGGGGGAGGGGAGAGAGAGAGCTCTCCTTTCCAAGCCCAAAAAGGAGAGAAATGATCATCATCAGCAACTCACCAGAAACCAACTCAACCGCGGGTTTAGATTTCCGTTTAAATTAAGCGCATAATATCTGTGCTGATTACCTGCATCGCTGCCCTAAATAACTGTTAATGTCTCTCGGTTAGCTAGAAGCCATTAGGCACAACCGCCCATGATGCAAGGACGATTGTGGTTGCAATCACGGAGATTGTTGGAAATTTTCCGGGTTGTTGCCACCACGCGGTTGCAGCTTTTTTTTTTTTTTTGTCTTTAATATTGGGCTAAGGTTTAGATGAGAGCCTTTTTCGATGCTTGGTTTCGCTGTATGTTTGCGTGTATTCATGAGGTCTGTAGTTTGTATATCATGCATTTATTTTTATGTGCATGTGCAGTGGTGTTTACCGGCTTGAGCGTGCGGATTAGATGGCTAAATATGTGTGTGTGTGTTGCGTGTAAGTGTGTGTTGTGCGTGTGGGGGTAAGGGGGGTGAGGGGGATTGATTATGTGTGCGTGTGTGTGTGTGTGTGTGTTGGCGTATATGTGGGTGTGGGTGTGAGCATGTGTGTGTGGGAAAGAGCACGTTTGCGTGTGTGTGTGGGTGTGATTGTATCAAATAAATATGAAATTGTACGTGTCTATTGTATGTACACGAATTGAATATGTAAATTGCACGAAAATTCGTTTGTGTATATATGAGCGTGTGTCCGGAATAAGCTGTTTTCCGCATGTTTTTGAAAGTATACAAAGATATCTAAAATTACTAATCATCCCTGTTTATATAAGGTATGCGCCAGGAAAAAATAATTAGGACCTTATCGTTAAAAAAGAAGAAAAAAACAACATCCAATCTAAGTTTATCACGTCGGGAAAACAAGTGCTGTCAGAAGAACGCGGGAAAGGAGAGACACTACAAACATAAAATATTTTCTTTTCTATCATCTGGCGAGGGGCTACGTGGGAAAAAATAAAATAAATGTAAAAAAAATGCACTTGCAAATCTGCTCAAGATAGCCTGCATAAAGATTCTCAAGTCGACACTAACATCTCCCAAAAGAGCAAAAAGACAGAGAAGGTAAATAGTGTGGATTTTTTCCTTCCCACAAATGGCAGCCTGTGAGGGCGGTCAGCTCAGATCACAAAGCCTGTGTGGCTTATCCTAAGACAGGTTTAGGACACTTATCTTGAAGTGAAGTAACGAGACAGACGTGGAAATGTGATGAGTTTGGCGTAAATATATGATGATAGTATGTTCATGTTTACAAGATGGTGTATTTTTTGTGGGATTTTGTTTGCGTCGGCGTTGCTGCTGTGGATAATGTGATGATCAGATAATTATTTGCTTATTCTACGGCGATAGAAGGGAAATATAGGTCTCAACCATTGCTGCTGTGATGACAAACGATAAAAATGATGGACCAACCGGTGTTATGAGATCTTAAATGACAGACAATTATTAACACATATGAATTATAACATTGCTAATACGACACAGAAATCAAAGCAAAATAAACTATTATTGTTATATATTTGTGTATATCGAAAGCATTCGTTAATACATTAAAATTAAGTCTATCTGTACGTATAGAAGCACAAACAGAATAAATAAATAACAAACAGAATTTGCATTTGTATCATTGACATTAATCAAGCTGTAGATAGCACTGATTATATTGTTATACCAATTAACTAATGATATGATTGAGTAAAAAAAAAAAAATATCAATCTGGTTTTGGCAACAGACCCCAAATAAAGATCCTGAATTAATTGGGGAGAAAATTATGGTCGTTATAATGATCGAGAATCCATTGTGCAAAGTGATTGATGTTGGGGTGAAAATATTTATAGCCGGGAATCATCTGTGATTCAATCAGGTGCTGGTGCTAATGACTCTTACATTCTGTTGATTATTATTTTATTATTTGAGGTAAGTGTGGCTGGCGAGTCACTCGTAGTAATAATTGTGGTGTTTGTGTTTGTGTTATCTTTATTACTATCATTATTAGCGTAGATATCAGTTATTATTTCCCTCGTTATCATCATCACTCTGATTGCGGTTAATATTATCTTCATTATTGTTAGAGTTATCCTCATTGTCATTGTTACTATTACCATTATATTTATTATTATCATAATGACTACCCTTCGTATCATACTTATCTTTTCATAATCAGCATTACTACTAATAATAATTGTAATCAGTACTACTTAATAATTGTTTTCATTGCTTTTATCGTTATCAATATCCATATTATTCTTGTCATCATATCATCATCGTATCAGTTGGTCGCAATTATTACGTTGCGTTGTTGCTAGCATTAACGTCAGCATTACTATTATCATTGTTATTATTATCATTATTATCCTTATTGTTGTTATTATCATTATTATTATTATTATCTTTATCATTACTACCATTAATATTCTTGTCACTATTATCATTATTATTGTTGTCATTGATGCCATTCTTGTTATTGTTACATTATTGTTATTTGCTAATTATCATCATTACTATAATTAGCATTATTATCATCATCATTATTATCATTTTTATCATCATCGTTATCATTATCATTATTATCATTATTGAAATTATCATTATCAGCATCATTATTGAAATTATCATTATCAGTATCATTATTGTTATTATCATCAATGTTGTTGTTATTGTTGTTATCATTATTGTTAATCCATCACTACCATTATTATTGTTTGTAACTATTATCATCATCATTGTTATCATCGTCATTTTGATAACTACAATCATTATTTTGATCTTTATTGTTAACAATAATAATACTATTACCGAAACTACTATAATCAATACCATTACAATCATCTCATTATCATCATAATTCCCCTGATCATCACTACACTTATCCACCTCATTCATCACAAGAGCAACGCAACGCGACAATGTCCACAGCATTACAGAGTAGCTAAGGCACTGGAGGCTCTTCGAGTGTTTTATGACGTTAGTAAATAGAAGGAATCTTGTTTATATGCAAATTTTAAGTGTCTCGGCTTGGGTTTGTCTGTTTAAGCTCGAAGGCCATTTGGTAATTAAGCGGAGTTGGCAGAAACATAGACTTTGTTGCTGGACTGTTGCATGGTAATTAGGTGTATGGAGGGTTTTTTTTTTTTTTTTTTTTTTTTTTGTTTTTTTTTTTTTTTGCTTTTTTTCTCTGGGATGGTAGCTATTTTAGGAATATTTTTTTAGGATTATAATCTCTGCAGATGCTGTATTTTTATTGTGCTTTTGTGATACATATTGTTTTATTTTTGTTCATTGATATTATCATTATCATTATTATTATCATTACCATTATCAGTATCTTTAAAATTACCGCTGTCATCGTCATTATTATGATTATTGTTATTACTGTTATTATCATTATCATTATTACCTTTGTTGATATTAGTAGTAGTGATAGTAGAATCACTACCATCATTATTAACATTATCGTTATTGTTATTGTGTTGTAACTTACTATTACTGCTGTAGTTTTCCTTATCATAGTCACCATTACTATTGTGATCTTTTTTATCATGACCATTACTGTTGTTGTTGCCACCATCATTATCATCATTATCATATAGATATTAGTGTATGTGTGTGTCGGTTTGTAACAGAAAGGGCGCAATGATTTTCTGATCTAATGGTATTCACTTGATATATTTTCTGATTGATGAAACGGTGTGGTTGTGTAGCGCAGCGGCATAGCGGGATGAGATCAGTATGTGATGATATTTTCTAGTGACCTCCCATCTTTTATAATCGGGCAGTGTGCCAGCCTCGCGGCCTGCTGGGTTGACCTGCACTCTCATTGGCTGGCTAGGGAAATATATACACATAAAAAAACATATATTTGAATTAGAAAAAAAAACATATAAACATGCATACCTTACCATACCACACTATATCATACCAAACCATACCTATCTACATATGCATGTGTGCATGTATGTGTGTGTGTGTGTGTGTGTGTGTGTGTTTGTGTGTGTGTGTGAGTGTGTGTGTGTTTGTGTGTGTGTATGTGTATGTGTGTGTGTGTATGCAGTAGACACTCATATACACTTACACCCACCCAAACAAACACGCACTACCACACGTGTGTATTTACAAAGGCTTCATTCCACACGCTATCATCCCACACACACATAGTCCCTGAAATAGCGAACTATCATAGTATACCCCTCATTAATTCCTGGCTAAGATTTTCATTAACTTAGCGTGTGCTTCCCAAATTGGCCTAAAAGCATTTCAATTGGGTTGGAGTTCTCCGAGAAATGAACGAATTCTTAATCCTTTCCAGCTTCCAGTTCCCTTCCTGTGCAGGGCTAGGGGCGAGCGGGGACAAATCACGTGTATTCATGTTGATAGTCGTATTTTTAGCATTATTTCTAACCATTACTATTATCTTTAGTTAAGTGGTAGTGGTAGTAGTTACTACTAATAGTAGTAATAACAATGGAAGTTATCATTATCATTATCATTTTCTTTATCATTATCATTATCATTATCAATATCATTATTATTATCATCATCATCATTGTTATTATCAGTGTTATCATTTTTATTTTTATTATCATTATTATTACTATCATTATCATTATTACCATTATCATTATTATTATCATCATTATCATTATCATCATCATTATCATTATTATTATCATTAGTACTTTTGTATTAATATTATCATATCATCATCATTATTAGTAAAAATGATGATAATGATAATGGTATGAATACCGTTATTGTTTTTATGGTCATCATTATTAAATCATTATTATTATTGTTATCACTGTCATTTTTATTATCATAGTTATCCTTATAAATATTATTATCATCATCATCATCATCATCATTTTTATAATTTTATTATAATTACTATTATTGTTATTATTATCATTATCAACATTACCATTAATATTATTATCATTGTTGTTATAATCATCATCATTATCATCAACATTATTTTGGGGGAGCTGTCACCGACATTTACTTACTAGTGGGAGTTATGGAACCAGTTGAAAGTTTTATTTGGTTTATCTGGGGATTATGAACTCACTTAGCACCCGATGATGCCAAGAGAGCAAGTATTAGATAAGGTGGGTTTGGTAGCGTGTGGGCGGGTTAGGTCAGGTACAGCCGTGATTGGTCCTGACCCGGAGGCGATAGGTCAGAAGGAGTTGCTGGTTAGAGGAGAGTGTGTGGGTAGGGCGAGAGGTTAGGTGGAGATGTAGCCCAGGAATAGATTCTTTTTTTCTCCTACAGGATAAGAATAGAATCGGGATCGCTTACTAGTCACGTGGAGTCATCTTGGACATGAGTGTTACAAACACAGAGATTCACGCAGAGAAGGTGAGAGGGAGAAAAAGAGAAACAGAGAGAGAGGAGGCAGATAGATAGAGACAGAGAGACAAAGGCACACAAATATATAGAGATAGGGGAGAGAGAGAGAGAGAGAGGGAGACGGTTAGATAGACAGATAGAGAGGGGGGGACGGGTGGATAGACAGAGAGAGAGACGGGTGGATAGACAGAGAGATAGATAGATAGAGAGAGAGAGAGAGAGAGAGAGAGATGGGGGGTAGAGGGGGAGAGGAGAGAGAGACAGAGAGAGAGAGAGAGAGAGAGAGAGAGAGAGAGAGAGAGAGCGGAAGCAAGTGCCGTGTTTTGGCACCATTAACCTCTCCCCTCCCCTCACCCTACCCCGTTTCCCACGTCCCCTAGAGTGCCTTAATGTAGAGGCAACGTACAACGCTCGCCTCAACGTAATCGAAATCCATACGCCCTTTCCGCCAACACCTTTAAGTACAGGAGAGGACGGTTATTTCTGCAGGAGTAGCTGTTAAGGTGTGTTTATCTGCCTTAGAGTCTGTTGTGTTGGAGTGATTTCTATTTTTCCCTTCTTTTTTTCTCTCTTTTTTTCTTTGTTTTTCTTTTTTCTGGGGGGCGGGGGCGGGGGCGGGGGCGAGGGGGGTGGAGGTGAATTTTTGTTTGTTAAGGAATTGTCGGTAAGAATGTTCAAGTGTTTAAGAAGTTTAAGAATCTCTTGTGTTTGAAGTGATTTCTATTTTCGTCTTTTTCTTTCTTTTCTTTAGTTTGTTTTTCTTCTTCTTTTTTTCTTCTTCTCTTATTTGGTGAGGGTGGGGGTGGAGGGTAGTTTATTTAAGGGTAGAGGAATGTTTGGATTTTAGCATCAGGATTATATTTTTTTCTCTGCTTATTTTTAGGAAGAGGAAGCAGAAGAGGAATTGAGCGATAAGGGGAATAAGGGATATGGAGGAGGAAGAGGAAGAGGAAGAACAGGAAAAGGAAGAAGACTAGGGAGAGAAGGAGAGAGAAAGGAAGACCAGAAATGGGAATGAGATAAGGGGGAGGAAGAGGAAGAAAAAGAGGATGACAAGGAAAAGAAGGAAAATAAGGAAGTAGAGATGGAGGAACAGGAAGGACAGGGAGAGGAGTAGGAAGACGTCGAAGATAAGTAAGAGATGAGGAGGAAGAGGAAGAGCAGAAATGGGAGGCAAGTAAGAGAGTGGGGAGGAACAGGAAAAAAAAATGAAAGACAAGGAAGAGGAAGAAGAGAAAGAGTAGGAAGAGGAAGATAAGGGAGAGGAGGAGAAGGAAGAGGAAGAAGAGAAAGAGGAGGTGACAAAGGCGACGGAGGTGGACGCGTGTGAGAGGCGGCGAGTGGCGCACCTCCTCCGGGGAAATCTCTAGATGGAAAACGTTCCATTTGACCTCGCCCCCCACCCTCTCCCCACCCTCTCCCCACCCTCAACCCACCCTCCCCCTTTGCGCCTTTATTCTTCTTAGTCTGCTTATCCTTCTTCTTCCTCTTCTCCTCCTCCTCCTCTTTCTTCTTCTTCTTCTTTTTCGTTTCCTCTTCTCATCTTCCGTTTTGTTCTTATTATTATTACTTTTCTAACCTTCTGCAACACCCTCCTCCTTCTCCTTGCTCCTATTTTCTCTCTTCTTCCTCTTTTTTTCTTTTCCCACTTACTCGTTTACAAGCCTTTATCCCAGTACTTTTTATTCCCCATCTCCTTTTTCTTCTTCTGCTCTTCATTCACCTCCTTCTTTCAATCGCATTCTCCATATCATTTGGAT